>RJWJ010005639.1:0-67010 GCA_004363605.1 Indri indri | reverse complement strand
CTTTGTTACTCCATTTATAGAGCACAGGTAGATTAGATATAGCATAATTCTTAAGGGTCCTAGCATTTTCAAAATGGTAAATGAATACTGGATTCAACTTAAAATCACGAGCTGCATTAGCCCCTAAAAGAGTCAGCCTGTACTTTGAGCCTTTGAGGCCAGGCATTGACTTCTCTTCTCAGATGATATCTTCTTCCAATAAATGGGTGTTTCATCCAGACATTGAAAATATATTGTTGAATGTAGCCACCTTCATCAATGATCTTAGCTAGATCTTTTATATAACTTGCTGTAGCTTCTAAATTAGCAGCTGCTGTTTTACCTTGTACTTTTATGTTATGGAGATGGCTTCCTTCCTTGAACCTCATGAACCAACTTCTCCTGCATCCAACTTTTTCTCTGAAGCTTCCTCACTTATCTCAGCCTTCACAGAACTGAAGAGAATTAAGGCCTTGCTCTGCATTAGGCTTTTGTTTAAGGAATTTTGTGGCTGGTTCGGTCATCTATCCAGACTATTAAATCTATCTCCTTATCAGCAACAAAGCTGATTCTCTCTTATTTGTGTGTTCACTGGGATAGCACTTTTAACTTCCTTCAGAACTTTTCCTTTGCATTCGCAATTTGGCTATTTGAAGTTGGAGGCCTAGCTTTCAGCCTATCTCAGTTTTTCAACATGTCTTCCTTACCAAGCTTAATCATTGCTGCTTTTGATTTAAAGTGAGAGACATGTGACTCTTCCTTACATTTGAACAATTAGAGGACATTGTAGGATTATTAATATGCTTAATTTCAATATAGTCCTTTCTTCTCTATACTACTTGGTTACTGTTTTCCAGAATTTTTTGTTATCTGTCAAAAATCATTTTGCCTAACTTTATTCTTTTCTTGGCATTGGCCAGCGACTCCTGTATTGAAGAACTCTTATTGATGTCAGTAGTCACTTTCCTAATAGGAAGTAAGGGCAAAGATTATTTGAGATGCTAATTAGATTTACAGAATTATTTCCAAGATGCTTTTTAGAATTTACATCTATTATAATTTTTCATAGAAAGTATAAGGATGACACAATCCATCTATTTAACTAGTTAGTGGCAATATTTATAGTTAACCCTAAGAATACTTAAGGCTGGTTATAATTTACATTTTCCCACTTTTATTATCTCTCCCATGTATATTACAGATGTAAGACTAAAATTAAATGCTAAAAACACATTTAGCACTACTTATGAACTAGTAATTTTTGGAAGAGTAAATATAAATAAACTTTGCTTCTCCCATCCTAAGATTGCACAATAAACTGGGTGAAATATCCATGTGCACAATCTATTCAAATAGAAAATGATTCTAGGTTTTTTCTTCCGATCTTTTCTCCATGGCAAGTAAGCAAAAGAAGCACAGACACCGGAGTTTTCTAGGATCCATGAAACTTAGAGCATTTCTCTATTATAGATAATTACAGATATGGGAGTAGTTATTTATTCCATGAAATCTTTGAGCAAGCACTATAGACCACATGTGCTTGTGTTAGGAATGCATCAATGAACAAAATTAACAGAAGTCCCTGCTCTTATAGAACTTCTATTCTGGAGGAGAGAATACATAAAATGAATAATCAAATAGAAATATGTTAACTGGTTAAAAAGAAGGCAAAAAGAAGAGTAGCAATGTATAAAATTTTGGTAGAATTGGAATTTTTGAGATCTATGGGACCAGTTACAGAGCTGTATTATTTCTAATGCTAGCAAATTATCCACACTTTGCAGATAAAAAATATACATATTTATTATATAACAGTTTCCAGGTGCTAAAAGTACAGCCATGGCTTACCTGAGTCCTTTTCTCAGAGTTTCACAAAGTTACTTGCCACATGGACCATAAAGCTTCAGTCAGACAGGAGAATCAAGTTTTTTCTTTCTTTTTTTTTTTTTTTTGAGATCAATTATGCAACATGGTGAATAACTAATAATTGAGTACTGAATATTTACATTTTGCTGATAATAAATTTCAAATGTTCTTATCACAAAATTGTTAAGTATTTGAGATAAATAATACATTAATTAGTTTAATTTAACCATTTCACATTGTATTAAAAAGTTATAATACCACTTTGTACACTACATATATATGCATAAATCTATAATTTTTTAATTTAAAAATCATACTAATCAAGAAAATACATTTGAAACAAAGTTCAGAATAATTTATGTGTTCGCTTATCTGAATTTTACATACTCATATATTTTTCAGAAAACTGTGTTTAGTGCATTCTTAATTTACTAAAAATTGAGTATATATTCTGTGGTTTGATGACATAATTTTCAATCTAGCAATAAAAACAATAAAAGACTAGATTCACTGTAAAATATAAGTATTTAAAAACATAATTTTTTTCCATAAAGCTTTTTCTCTTCTCAATCTTTCTCAGCTGTAAGTTTTTTACTGCCAAATTCATTTAGAAAGAGACAGATGCGTGATGAGGGAGCTTTGAAATGCAATTATGCTTCTAGCTTTCTTCAATGCTTCCAAATCAGCTGATTTGAAAAAAAAAAAAGTCATTTGCTTTGTCACAATAAGCACTAAGAAATGGTAAATTGCATATTTTCAAAGAAATGCTTTAGTGTACATGTCACTGGAATAAATTTTTACAGATTAACTGAAGCTTAAAAATCATTTAAAATGTCCCTTTGGTGTCTAGCACAGTGCCAGAGGGTGCTCAATAACTGGTAGTGGATGATGATGGCAAAGACAGATTGAGCACAGATATTTAATAGCTTTTCATAGTGAGAGTGGATGTGACTTTTTAAAATACTTATGTTAGCTACGTTGGAAATGTATTTATCCTCTTTATACTGTGAATACAGAAGTTAGAAATCAGGCTGTGTCTACATAAGACTAATCATCCAGATAGAAAGTGAAAGACGCCATCATTTATCCTGGCATTTAAAGACATCAGATATTTTAAATACATTTAGGGGAACTGTGCAGTGCTGAGAAAATTATCCAGATGTTTAAGTCAGGCAAATGTGGAGAAGAATCCCGAATCCGAATCTATTTGTGTTGTCTAGTGCATGTTCCTTAACATGTTTGCAACTCAAATTCCTCATAGCTTTCAGATTTTTAGTTGTTTGTTTGTTTTAGGATGCTACATAATAAAGTAGCTAAATGGCTATCAGTTCAGAAGTGTTGGGTTTCTTTTTTTACAATAAAGGTAATATTTAAAAAAAGAAAGACTAATGAAATAAAAATGGTAGTGAATAATGTTCAAATGTATAATTTTTATTTCATTTTCACACACACACTATATATATATATATATATATGTATATATATACATTTTTTTGAGACAGAGTCTGGCTCTGTTGCCCGGGCTAGAGTGCCGTGGCATCAGCCTAGCTCACATCAACCTCAAACCCCTGGGCTCAAGCAATCCTTCTGCCTCAGCCTCCTGAGTAGCTGTGACTATAGGCATGTACCACCATGCCTGGCTAATTTTTTCTATATATGTATATATTTTTAGTTGTCCAGATCATTTCTTTCTGTTTTTTAGTAGAGACGGGGTCTTCCTCTTGTTCAGGCTGGTCTCGAACTCCTGACCTTGAGCGATCCACCCGCCTCGGCCTCCCAGAGTGCTAGGATTACAGGCGTGAGCCACCGCTCCCAGCCCACATAATATTTTTTATAGCTCTGAATATTGTAGAACTTCCAGGGAGATATTGGTGACACGTTTATATGAAAAAAATAAAAAGAAAGATTGTGTTCAGATGGGCAAACATTGTACAATGATCTGTATAGGTAAGTTTGTTTGGGAGCTGATAGAAGAGACATATCCATTTTGCAAAGAATGATCTATAAACATTAATTTTTTCTTGACATACATTTAATTATAAAGCTTAATAATTGAATACCTAACAAAAAAGAAGGTAAACGTTTTTGTGATGATATGAGTTTAATCACAATATCCGGTGTAAGAAATCACTAAATTTTTGGCCACTGAATGCAAGAAAAAAATAGTAAAATTTGCTAAATCTAGCTCACAATCTCTAATATTACATTAATGTATGAAAAAATCACATCTAATAGGTAAATTTACAATGTTTACTGCCAAATTCCCTGACCTCAACATTGGACACTTTAAAGGAGTTAGTGTCAGGCTCACTAATAGCTCAGGTGATCAGTAATTATAAGTATGTCATCTTTGCCAGTAGCAACAGAGTGATCACACAAGTGCTTGAGCAAAGTTGAGATGCTTTATATATAAATCCTGGCATCCTGCTGATCTGTCTCTGAAGAGAATATATTTGACATTCTATCTTTGTCTACAGCTCATTGTTTTCACTAATGTTATACCTTCAGCTTTTGTGAATAATTGACTAAGAATATGTATTAAAACACGTTCATATTGTAAAATTTTCAGGTAGCTATGTGCCCTGTTAGGGTGAATATTGACTAGAGAAGCTGCTCTTTTGCAATAGTCAACTTGGATTCAGCAAATTTGTTTTCAGAAAAATTATTGAAAGGCAGTACAAACCTTCCCAATTGGTCTGAGGAAAAAGAAAATTAGATCTTAGTGTCTAGACGGAAGTTACATCATCAACAATATGTTGGATTGCAGATCTCAGAAGAGTTGGGTAAAACTGCATAGTGAACAAAGATCTTCCTAGGAGGAAAGGGATTTAGATGTTGAACTTTTTTAATAGATTAAGAAACATATCAAGGGCCACCCAAGGATAATTCACAGCGATTAACATCTAATATTTACATGACATTTCTTATGTACAAGATACTGTTCCAAATTCTTTTACTATAAACTCATTTAATACTCACAATAACCCACTATGATGACTTATTATGCCCGTTTTTGAGCTGAGGAAACCGAGGGATGTAGAGTTTAAATAACGTGACCAAAGTCACACAGCTAGCAAGGGAAAGACTCATCAAAGGGTGGGGAACCTGTGGCCTTGGGGCCACATGTGGCCTTCTGGATCCTTGCATGTGGCCCTTTGACTAAATCCAAATATTACAGAACAAATCCTTTTAATAAAGGGATTTGTTTTGTGAGGTTTGGATTCAGTGAGTTGAAGTCTGGACTGATAACCTGGTCTCAACTTTAGGACCTAGATGGATGATAATCTCTAGCATGTGACTGAAACTGGAAGTAGCTCAGTCTCTTTCACTGCCACACTTTCACCTATGCATCCTGAAAAAGTGTACTTCAGAACAAATTGTAGGTCACATAAGTACACAGCTGAAACATTGAAGGCCCAAGTGGGAGAAATTTCAGTCAGACAATGTAAGCAGCCTTGGGAGATAATATTTTTAACAATGACAGAATCAATGGCTACAAAATCAATAACAAAAAGTCTATTACTGGGTGGAAAAGATATTATAATTTTCTCTCTGGCAGAGATTTAGTAGCAAAACTTTGAAGTAGGTAAGCACCACTGTTCATGGACTTTTTTGGGGAAAGGGTAAATTTCAAAAAAGAGCTTGAGCAGTTTCTGTCAATTTAACAGTTATTTTATAAATCCAGGTTTCTGTGGCATCAACACATTTTGTTAAAGATTGGAATAGGTCTTTAGCCATAATAACATGGATTTTTTCCTTGTAAAATAGATAAAATGTTTTTCTCCCCTTAATATGTTTTAGTTTTCTATGATAAATTCATCTTAGAATGGGATCCGTATTCTTCCTTATTTTTCTTTTTAATTTTTTTCTTTGTATTATACATTTTATTAAAATAAGGTTATTATTTTTCCAGTGGTGTTACATATGTTTTGCAGTTTCTTAGAATTAAGGTATTTAGCAGGGTTGCTAATTTGAAAATTAGTTTATGTTTTCTTAGTAGCAAAAAATGCTCCCTGTGTTTCCAGTGTTGGAGTCTGACCTGTGGGTGGTGGTGTTGAAAGCTCAGTGTCTAACTCTTCAATGAAAGCAGGGATTGGAGCTTGTCTGGGCCAGAACCACCTCTTTCCCCCTTTTATGTTAGATAGATTTTAGAGTAAAGTAAGGTTCTTTTTATTTAAGTAATTCTCATAGATCATATCACTTTTGTCATCTCAAGCTTCAGGCTATAACTGAGGTCAGGGATACAGTCTCTTACCTCCATTCCAAGAAAAAGGTCAAGGCTACAATTGAATAAGAACACAGAGGACAATTTTTCTCTTTTTATTCATTGTGAGGCCCAGAGTAAAGGCCATAAGATTAGGTCTTCCTCTTGATACAATGGGACATTATAGAAATTTCTATTTGAATTATATATTTGCTTAAATTTTATCTCCATATTAGTTATTTTGGGTTAATATATATATTTTTTTTCAATGAGAAATTGAAAAAGGACTCTGGTCTTTCATTCACACTGCATCTTGCTGGGACTCTCACAGTTTTTAATGCCTTTCTATTTACACACATACATTCACTTTAGCTTATTAACTTTCTCAAATCATAGCCGAGAGCCAGCAGCCAGTTGAAAAAGGGCAGGCACCCTGAGAAACAGAACTGAAAGCTGAAAGCATTAGGAAGACATGGTAAAACTTGTGTACTTTAGTTAATGAAAATAATGACTCTGTGTCATGGAGAATATGTTAAATTATGTTTAATGGCTTTCTGTTTAACAAGGAAATGTTGTGACTAATACATTTTAGATAGATTTTCCATTCAAAATACAAAGAAATGTACTCTAAATAGTGTAATTTTATGTTGGAAATTTCTTAATACAAAACGTATGTTGCTACCTAAATATGGACTAAAGGAGCTGTAGCTCTATACCTTATCTAGTATTATTCTAGTGTTAGAGCTCATATCTTGCTCTAATTTGACTGTATGATCCTAAGAGAAAGGATGATATATTATAATTATCAAGCCTTTTAGACAAGATTTAACAAAATGCTGGACATTGATTTATTGAAAATTATTTTGCCTGTACAACTACAAAGGGCAAAAAGAAAGTAATGATATTAGAAAACATAAAAGGTTGACTGTGTAAATATATATATACGTATGCAATATATAATAACCATTATGATAGTAAAATGAAATTGAAAAAAATTAATATCACTAGTTAATGTTGAAGTGGGTAATTTGAATAATTATACTAGGTTGCTTAAGGCAAAAAATTTATTTTGATACATTTTTTAAAGAGACAATGAAACATTTATAATATGAAGATAGAATGGAGGCATTATATGGGTATTTGGAAGCATTTGCAAATCATGTTCTTACAAAAATAATGTTTATTTCCACATGAGGTGAATGTTCATTTATTAATCTGATCATTATTTATCAAGTGCATACTGTGTACATTTTGTAAGCATGGGAATAAAAAGTGAAAACTGATGTAGAATCTGCCACTGCTAATGTAGCAAAATATAGCAAGTTAGTTGGGCAATAAGAAGCAATTTAAAAAGAATGAGGTGTACCCCGATAATGAAAGTATTAATAAAAAGCATTGGTACATAAGATGGCATCACCTAAGGGCAACCTACTTGAAGAAAGAAGTAACGAGAAGAGACTAAACAATGGCATGATATCGCTAAGTGTACGCAATTCTTACATCTCATTCATACGAAGAAGTCTGGCACAGTTTTTCTCATCCATCTATTTTGGACACCAGCCATTTTACCAATTAAAAAAAGATTCTGTAACCTGTTATGCTAATATTCAAATTTTCTTCTTGGAGATTTCAAAAGAAAAAAAATACGTGCTAAATTGTCACTTCTGAAAGGTTAATTTCTGATTATTTAAATACTAATTCTTTGCTTCTCTACCATAAAATAGAGCTAATTTGTACACATCTATAAAAAACTGTTCTTATTTAATTACTTTAAATTATCATACAGATAATATAATATAATTTTAGCCACACAGATTTGATACAACCCCCGAAAATCTACCCCATTTGCTCCTATTTCTTTGTTTCTTTGCTTCAGTGGTGAGTTCCTGGTACTCTGAACCTGGCTGTTTTGCAGGGACAGCCTAAGAAGTGCATAGTCTTCCTATGCAGATAAAAAACATTCACAGATATGTTGTCTATTTCACATTCTACAAGGCCACACAAATTAGAGCAAATTGCTTGACCTTAACTTGTTTTTAATACATATTGAAAATAATAATATTAGCTGCACAGGTTATAAAAGGTGGAATTTTATTGAAATGAGATTTTAAGCAGGGGTATGAATGTGTGTATAGGTCTCAGAAAGAAAACTATAAAAGGCTCTGTATTTTAGAACAGATTGTTTTAAATAACAGTAAATATCTGTAACTGTATCTATTAATAAAAATGTCCAGACAATCAAGTTAAAACTAATTAAACAGACATTGGGAGCATGATTAAAGTTAACATGATCTGATATTTATTGTTTAGGATGAAGTTAAAAAACAATGACTAAATGTTATCTTAATTCAAATATACATGGTAAAACTTACAGAGTCCCTATTTAAACATTTAATATAGAGTTTAACTACCAGACTGCTAAAGGATAAAATGTAGAATGGGTGGGCAATGCTCAATCGATCTAAAAGGTAAATGGAAAAAGAAAAAAAATAGAAACAGCAGGTCAAAATAATACCAAATAAGAAGGTAGAAGTGATCAAAATCTATTAACCATCATAATCAATGTAAATGTGCCAGACTCACCAGTTAAAAGACAAAGATTATGAGACCAGATTATACATATCTACATCTTGTTCAATAGAGTTTGAGCTAAAATATAAGGACACAGAAAATTTGGAAATACAAGTTGGAAAACATATACCCAAAACACAAAAAAAGCTAGCATTATTATTTCAAATCTGAAAACACTGAATGGACATTAAGCATTTTAAAAAGTGCTAGAGATAGTCTCTTTAGTAACTAGAAGTTATGAGAAAACATTTTGTTGCACAATAAGTAGATCCTAAGACTGTAGATGTTTTGATGCATGGCTCATTTCAAAATATGTAGGAGCCGTTGATATCTCTATGAATATCTCCCCGTGAAACCAGTGTACGAACAAAGACACACACAAATAAATGAGAGTTCAGCCTGAAGCCAGAGGTATATGAAAACCAGGGTAAACAAGAAGCTCTGTAGGAGCTAGAACATGATACCTGAGTCTAGATTACAAAGACAGGTGGCCAAGAATGCAGAAGGCAGCAAGGAGAGAACAAAGGCAAATCAGACAAGGAGGTACCTGAATTGGGTCACAGCTATCAGAAGGCACAGGACAGTCAGGGGACCAGATATAAGGATATTTTTCACTTGAAGAGAAAAAGGAAAGCCAAATCTGAGAACTTTTCATTTGAGCTAAGACTCTTAAAGCAGCCTGAAAAAAGTCCTGGAATGGGAACAACAAACAGCTTCCAACTAATGCAGAAATATAACCGTTTTGAGTGGAAGCTTTCTCAACATAGGCCTGCCAGATTTCCACAAATTAAAATCAGTCATCACTCCAGTGACAAATATTACTAAAAACAAAAGAAAGCAAGGCACTCTGACATAGAGTCAACCAAAAAAAAAACCCACAGATTTAGAATTTAAAGAATTATGCAATATATGTTTTGCTACAGTTACAGAAATAATAGTAAATAAAAACTTATCATTTGCTGAGACTGCATATCATACATTAAGTGAGTAGAAAGTTCTGTTCCATATAGTCACTCAGGAATCAAGCTACCTTGATTCCCGCTATCTTACATCCTACCAGGTTGTTGCAACAGGAAAAGAGATTGGATAATTGTACATGGGATTTGCAATGTCTTGGGCCAAACATGACACATGACACATGACACTTTTGCTTATATTTCCTTGACCAGTACTACTTAAATGATCCCACTTAACTTCAGTGGTACTGAGAATTGTAGGGAAGCAAATAGAATATTGATTGGAATTAATGTCTCTGTCACAAGTGAACAACTTTATATTGTCAAATAAAGAAATAAGTAAAAAAAATTGAAATAAAAAACATAATTGCGAATGGATAAAACGACAGATTATTCCTAGTTTTAAATGAGTGAACTGGAAGATATAATAAAATAGAACATAGTCATCTAAGAAAATAAATCAAAATAAATAAAACAAAAGCTGATAAACTATAGAAAAAATAGAACAATCTATCATAAAGGCAGGTTTCAAAGTAACACCATAAATTATTGATAGATCAAACTGGCCATAAAAAAATCAATGATGATATAGAAGGTATGAACAATAAAATAACCAATTTTGGTCCACATTGTTCTCAAGCACCCATGTAAGAATTAGAACAATTGGTCACTTATTAGGCAATAAAATATATTTCATGAAGTGCAAGCATAATGTTACACTGACCAGTCCATTCAGTAATTTTTTCAGTAACACAGTATCTTTTCAATAAATTTATTTTATGTTAAATTATGTAGTAATTTCACATCAGTCATGGTCAGTAATCAAACTTTACTATTTGCATGGAAATTTAACAATGTTCAAATAAAATTTTATTTTATAATACTTTAAACTTAGAGAATATTTGAAGAGATAATCATAGAATCCCCAGTTTCCACATACTGTTAATATCTTATACTAGTATGATGCATTTGTTACAATTAATGGACAATTATTAACATATTATCAACTAGTCAATGCTTTATTCAGATTTCTTTAGTTTTTATCTAATATATTTTTTCTATTTTATTAATATAATCCTATTCAAGGTCCCTAATTACACTTAATAGTCAAATCTCCTTAGGTGCCTCTTGGCTATGAGAGTTTATCATGTTTTCCTTTTTTAACAGTTTTGAATAGTACTGGTCAGGTTTTTTTGTAGAATATCCCGCAACTGTAATTTTTCTCAATGTTCTTCTCATGATTAAACTAGGTTTGTGTGTTTTGGGGAAGAAGAAAATAGAGGTCAAGAATGATTTTCATTACCTCATTTCAAGGGGACTCAATATCAACAGGATTTATAATCATTGATGTTAAACCTCGATCTCCTGGTTGAGATAGAGTTTGTCTGGTTTCTCAACCCTTAAGTTGTTATTTTTCCTCTTTTTACATCATACTTTCTGAAAGGTAGTTACTATGCACAACCCACTTATAAGGAGTGGAGAATTATGCTCCACCTTGAGAGTGGAATATCAACAATTTCTGCATTAGACATTATTTCTTCTACCTATCTATTTATGTATTTATATAAGTAGGAACTAATGAACATTTATTATGTGCTTTGGGTTATAATATAATACTTTACTTTGTGGCTCGAATTTTTCCAGTGTTGCCCAGTGAAAGCACTTTCAATTGGCTCCTGTGTTCCTCTGTGATCTCCTATTTTTGTGAATTTTTGTTTATGTTTGGTAGCACTTAATTTCTGGCACAAGAAGATGCTCCAGGATAATCTTGTAATTTCCTGCGCCAGTTTTAGAAGCAGCTACTTCTCCAAGAAGTCCTGGCTGTGTTTATTGAAAAATGATATTAGATTCCAAGGCATGGGTACTAGGTGTGCCTGTTACTGCTTCTATTGATTCTCTTAGCTGACAGAGTAAGGGAATATACTGTATAAGTACTTGGTGTATACACATATCTCTAAATATATGTGTAGCCATCTTTCTCTATATATGCTAAACATGTGTTATGATAATGTCTCCATGGCTAATCATTTAACACAGGGGTCATTCTGGCCTCATCCTCTTGCTTATCTATAACCCTCACTCCAACAGTGAGAAATTTAGCTTCCATAATGATCCACATACTTATTTAATTGTCCAATTCCAGTGCACACATATAGCAGTATCAAAATTAACACATACTCCATGCCAATTAACTTTATCAATTTGAACAAAGTACATATGTATGATTTTTTATGCCTTTAGTCTTATAGATTCACTCAATTCCAACGCTATATAGGTTAGTGTCTCTTTCCATACTTCCTTAAGTGAGGTTGTTTCATATACTCATAATACAGTTTAAGTTATTTTGTCACATTCTGCATTGCATTTGCATTCTGGGATCCGCTGACATCCTAAATGTTTTTTTAAAAAATTGTATAAAAAAACAATGGTGATCTAACACCTCTTGTATTATCCTGGATAGAGCCGGAGACTATTCTTCTAAGTTAAGTATCCAAAGAATGGAAAAACAAGCACCACATGTACTCACCTTCAAATTGGTACTAACTGATCAACAGTTAAGTGCACATGTAGTAATAACATTCATTGGATGTCGGGTAGGTGGGAAGGGGTAGGAGGGGATGGGTATATAAACACCTAATGGGTGCAGTGCACGCTGTCTGGGGGATGGACATGCTTAAAGCTCTGACTCAGGTGGGGCAAAGGCAATATATGTAACCTAAACATTTGTAACCCCCTAATATGCTGAAAAAAAATAAATAATAAGAAATAAAAAAATGTATACTTTAATATAATGTTCACTCTTTTTGCCATAAAGTCCTATAGGTTTTGACAGTGCATAAATTATGACATGATACGTAATAGTTTCACCGCCTTAAAAAATTCACTGTACTTCACCAATTCAATCCTCTCCCTGTCCTGGAAACCAATGACATTTTTGCCACCGTTATAGGTTTGGCTTTTTCCAAAATGTCATATAATTAGAATCATATAATATGTATCCTTTACAGACACGCTTATTTCACTTAGCAAAATGTAAGTTTCCTCCATGTCTTTTTATGACTTTAACTTTTTCTTTTTATGGCTCAATAATATTCCATTGTAAGTATGTACCACAGTTGGTTTACTATTTCATCTGTTGAAGGAATATGATCCATTGATAGAGCACAATCTCAGTCAAAATCTCAGGAAACTATTTATAGACATTGACAAAGTGATTACAAAGTTTATGTGGAAAGAAAAAAGACCTAGAAAAATAAACACAATGCTGAAAAAGAAGAAGAAATTGGAGGACTCACATTACTGATTTCAATAACTAGTATAAAATTACAGTAATCAAAATAAGGTGATATTGACAAAAGAATAGACACATAGATTGATGGACCAGAATAGAGAGCCAAACTAATCTTTAACAAGATATTAAAGGCAAATCAATAAAGGTACAATAGTCCTTTTTGACAAATTGTGCTGGAACCATTGGGCTTTTATACATACACAAATAGCCTACTCATAGACTTTACAACATTCAAAAAAAATAACTGAAAATGAATCATAGACTGAAATGTAAAATATGAAACTATAAATTTCTAGAATAAAAATAGAGAAAAATTTATGTAACTTGATTTTGATGATGAGTGGTAAATATAACCCTATAAGTACAACCCATAAAGAAAAAAAAAACAGGAAAACTGGACTTTATTAAAATTAAAATTTCTTTTGTGCAAGTTACCATAAAGAAAATGAAAAGACAACAACATACTGGAAGAAAATATTTTCAAAACACACACCTGATGAGGGACCTGGATCCCAAATTTATAAAGATATTTTAAACTCAACAATAAGAAAAGATGCAACCCAGTTAAAGAATTGGCAAAATATTTGAATAGACACTCACCAAAAAAACATACAGCTAGCCATTAAACATATGAAAATTTGCTCAATATAACTTGTCACGAGGGTACTGCAAATTTAAACAATGATGAGATGCTAATACAGACCTGTTAGAATTGCTCAAATCAAAACAACAAAACAGAAGACAATTGATGGCAAAGATGTGGAACAACACTAACATCTATTGATTGCTGGCAGAAATACAAAATGATATAACATTTTAGAAGAAAATTTGGTATTCTTTTGTAAAGCTAAACATGGTCTTACACTATGATCCAGCAGTAGTTGTGCTCTTGGGTGAATCCTAAACTGATCTGAAAAATTATGTCCTCAAAAATGTACATAGAAACTTTATACTGCCTCTTTCATTCTCCCTTTCTCCCTCCCTCCCTTCCCCCTTCTAGATATATTTATCTTATTTATATATATCTAATACGTATGTGTATATATATATATAAAATCTCTTATAGATTGTTTTTATTTCAACCAGAAATGGGCAATTAAGGTAAATCTGGTTCTAGTCACTGAAATAGGAACACTTTGAGTATACAGCTTTTATTTCATTTTGCTTTTTTTCAGTTTGTTGCTGGTTTGGGCGCTAGGTTGTAAGGGTAATGAGTTCATTATCATTTCATTTTTGAGAAGTGAACCATCAAATGAGTATGCCTAGTAGGCTGTTGGGTATTTATATCTGTAAGTAAGGAGAAATGTCTGAACTAGTAGGAAATATTTTGTCTCAAGATTAAATCAACTTGGTTTGTTGGTAATGATTGTGTATACTGAACTGTTTTGACCTGGACCAACCATGCAGCCTATAATTGGCTGAAAAAATATTCTGGACACATCAGGTTAGGAAAAGTTGACTTCAGTGAATTAGAGTTGCCAATTCTGAAAAAAAAAATCAGGGTTTCTATGAAGACATATATTGTGTTTACAGCTATAAAATTAAAGTGAATAAATAATCAGCTTATTTAATAATTTAGGTCCTTCTTTCCAATTTTATTTGTATTATGAAAAATATATTTTGTATTTTCTTTGAATACCAAATGCTTTTCTTCCTAGCTCTTTCTATATTACTAGCATTATTTGTGTATGACAACTGCTATGAAATCATTTCAAGTGCTATTTATTTATACATTTTTCTAAATTAATTTTTGCAACAAGGCAACAAGTAAAATAAGAGCAAAATCTATCTATATATTTTTATTTCTTATAAAAGCCAACATATGCCTTTATGTATAGTAAGATATAATAAGAATTGTTATATTGGTTTTGAATAGTGAGCTTTACATTGGAGGGCAGTTTTGTTATTTATATAATAGAAATTTAAACCTAGAACTGTACTAAGAAATCACATATTTAACATTCATTAGAGAGAGATTAAAGAATAACAACTAGGTTATTAATTGTTGATAATTTTCCAATAATATGAAATTTTATAGTGGAAATGATAGAAGAAATAGGTCTTTAAACTCCTAATTGCATTCTCTTTCTATAAAGCCCACTAATTCTCAATCCCTTTAACATGCACATAATTTTCTCTGTGTACCTTCAGACTTTGAATGACATGTAATTTTCCATATGGTGATAAGGAATCCATTTTCCATTTTTAGCAGATGTTCAGAATTACCATGCATCTTCAAGAAAGCATCATGCCACACACAATTCTATTCCTGTGGGGCTCTAAACAAGTAATAAGTTTAAACGTAAATAATATTGGGCAGATATTTGCATGAACACCGGAGCTATAGATGTTTTAAATAAAGTATTTGTAACAGAAATTTAAAATAAAAGCCAAAGCAAAGACATTATTGAAATTCTTTGAAGTGTCTTTGGAATGCTACTGACATCATTAAAATTATAATTAACCACCAGAAATATAAATTAGTATATTTTAGAGACTGGAGAGACCTAGCTATTAATTTATCAATTCATTAAAGCATACACTTATATTATGGGGTCCCTACAAGGTGCAGTAGGAACACAAGGACAAATTCGATAGCCATTGCCCTCAAGAAATTTGACATCTATGAGTGGAAGACAAATAAATAAGAAAGTTTCATGAACTGTGATAAATGCTATCATTAAGTATTATAGTGGTACAAAGAAGGGGGCATAACTCTGACTGTGCGTGTGTGTGTTTATGTGTGTGTACAGCTTTGCGAGGAGCACAGTGGGGTTTTTCACTGAAGGCTTTCCAAAGGGAAAAAATTTAAACTTAAAGACGGCATGAGAGATAACCAAGAGAGTGTCACTGGAGCAACATTGCAGGAAAAAGAAGAAAATTTCAAAGATTGGGGACAGAAAAGAACGTGAAAGCATCAGGTAGTTGCAGATAGGTAAGTTTCCTATCACTAAATAAAATTGATAGAGTCATCGAGTGGCCAATATGCCCTTAATATACAGGTTAAAACTGTATGAAAAAAGTAAAATGGTTCTAATATAAAAATGTATTTATTTTGCCTTCCCACTGGGTCACACATTCCTGGATCAAATGTACCAAAAATATTGATGACATTTGCTAATACAACCGGTTTCTATCACACTTAGTGTTTCAATTACAATGAATAATAAATTGCTTAACTTGAAATAAGATATGACAAATATTGTGGTAAAAAATTATCTATTAACTCTGCTAAAACACTGATGATCAGAGTATTGAATTATTAGTATTTCAAAGCAGATTTAAGAAGATTGTGTTGACACAAAGGGCAAAGTTTATATGAAAGGGGAAAGGCTGAACTTTCTCCTTTCATGTATATATGAATATATATGTAATATATATATTTCCCCTTATATATGTGTATATAGATAGATACAAACATATAGAGTGGGGGTGTATATATATTATATGTGCATATATATATAGAGAGAGAGAAATTTCTCATAATTTAAAAAAAGTCCTGACAATGAAACACACAAAACAATTATAAAATAAATATAGAAATTCAAATATATTTATTCACAAATAAAATGGTAGTTAAAGTTCTATGGTCATTGAAATCACAGTAGTTTAATAGGTTTCACAAAGAAAGTATTTAATTTAGTAGTACTTCTTTTGAATATGAGGCTTTTTATTACCTGAGGGTTTTAAATGAGTTCAGTTCATATTTTTAGATCACTAGTGATATGTGTGGCATACTGCTTTGTGATTTGCATTTATAATTTTTCATAATATAAGAAGGCAGAAAGAAGGAGAAAAAAAGGAAATCTAAATAAACTTAATTAATTAGATCTTTCCAAAGCACTTGAGGAAAATGAAGCTTAGAATCCAAAACATATAGTACACTTTGTTTTACCAGATGACCCTATAAAATGTATTCTCTTAACATGGCAGAAATTTATAACATCAATTGTCATTTATTCAGCAGGGCCAAAAAGCTAACTCTTCAACCATGTCCAAGACAATTTTGAATAATTGTTGAATTTTTTTTCCGAAACACTGAGTGAACATAATGCTCCTGACCTCTTCCAAAATCTTGATTAGCAAATTTAGTGAAGGGAATAACTTTGTTCAGCTTAGATAGAGGGTTGACTGTGGAGCCAAGTTCGTAACATGACAAAATTATTCTTTAGTTTTCCATGTAGGGAGCTCTAAGGTTGCAAAGTTGCAGTTTTAAAATGGTTGCACAGTTGTAAAATCGACTGGGTGTGTAAATCTGTCTGATTCAGGGTTGTGGTTTTAGCATGTTGAGGTGGTAGCACACCAAAGAGTCATACCCTTATTCCTGTTTCCTATTTTTTTTAATCAAAAATAAGGAACATTTCAATCCACCTAACTCCACTACCTTGCCATTGAATACAGTTGTGGGAAAAAAGACCACATGTATTAGCTCTTAAAACTTTCAAAGGTAAATAAAAATTCTGTCTTTCAGTGAGTCTTTTACAAAACTAAAAAGTTTGTGAGTTAATACAAAAATATTACATAGTTACTGCTACTTTTTTAATAAAAATCTTAAACTATTATTGATTGCTTTTTTGGAAGAGTTTCTTCCAGGGTGATACAAGATCTTCCTTGATCCTTGAAGCTTTTCTAAAAATAAAAATTATCAAATCAAATTAAAATATCACTGGACTTAAAAGTAAACCAATTTATGAATTTAGTTAAAATAACCTAATTGAGGATCCTCTTTTCATTTTTTTTTTTTTTTTACTTTTCTTAGATCTGAATAAATCATGATTTTTTTAGATGTCGGCCATCAATTTGCTTATATTTGTATAATTCCATTTAGTCATATGGCAAGATCACAAAATTCTGTTGACGTTTAATGTCACATTAAGATTTTAATGTTTTTTTAGCCACCAGCTCTTTATTGTATGTTTCTTCCTACCTCCTTTGTATTATTTTTTTATTTTATTGGAATAGTCTCTAGTGTTGGAGAGAAATGCAATCTGAGAGTAACATTGACAATATTAATGTATATCAAAGAAAGGGGAGTAGAGTTGATTTCAGAAGCAATTGTAAAGCATGCCTCCATTTTTTGGTGATATTCTCTAATAAATCTCCTCACATTATTGACTGCATTCTATATTTGTTTTTTTCATAGCCATTATGTACATAAAGTAGAAGTAATTTATAAATGAGTGTGCTTTGTGATTTTCAAAATTCAAGCCATATTTGAACCAGATTCGTTGAAAGTTATCAGAAAATTAAGCATCTAGTTTTAAATGGGAAACTAGCATAATTTATTTTTGTAAGTTTCCTTTCTTTGTGATTCTCTTCCCTCTGCCTAAAGTTATTCTTATTTATAAATGAAAACTTCAGAAAAAAATGTCTCCTGGGTCATAGATTTCGTCTGAGCTACTGATTTTCTGCCACTACTGCACATGGTGGCCACTACCAGTTTAAGTAATTGAACTAAGATGTCTATTGAACTTGTAGCCAGACAGTTCAGTCTCTGCTTAATGATTCAGGCTGTCTAATGCATCCCTGAAAATTAACGAGCATAATCCATAGTTTTAGCACAGTTCAAGAATCGATTTACAAATTTACCATAAATCTTCTTTCCCTCTTATTTTCAAAAAGGAACTAAAATTAAATGTGTCTTGTATTACAGCCCTTACTTATATGCTTATCCTGGAAAAACACCTATGTGTGCACACACACACATATACACACATATATTTATAGCTGATGTGCCCTTTTATGATGCTAGAAAATTAACAGAAGCCACAATAGCATGTTGCTTTCATTTCATTATATTTTAATTAATTTCACAGACATTTGTTGAGCTAGAATGTAGTGGACACAGAGATAAATAAAAATAGTTTTGTGTCTTTTAGGAATTTCAATCTATTGGATAATATCATTTGAGCAGACATTTTCAATACCTCACACCAATATCCATTCAGATCTTAGCACTTTAGAGAGATAAGCATTTGAATCTTTTTGATTAAGGTCTTTCTCTGACCACTGATAAATTAGCAATTTACCACAATTTACCACAATTCCAGAGAATCAATAAATCCTAGAGGTCATAGGAGTTAGTGTAATAAATACCCTACTTTCTTACCTTAGCTACACCTGCCATCTTGGGGAATGGGACTTCAGTTGTCCACAGTGTTAACTTGTTGGATAATTTTTTTTTTTGGCTTCCTTCCTTTTCCTATATCATTTTTCCATTCCAATAAGTGTGTTTCCTGATATCAATTCCTGAATAAACTACTTGCACTTAGAACTTGTCTCAGGGTCTGCTTCTGGAGGAAACTACACTACAGTATTAATAATTACCTAAGTATTATGGAGCCATTGTATGTTTAAGTAACCGTAAGCAGTTCAGTGTTTCAGGGATTTCTGAGAGATGAGGAAATAGTTGGAAAAGCCAGATTATGAGGACAAACATAGTTTACAATGTTTGGGGGTGTCACTGAAGATTTAAATCAGGAAAATTATTTATTTTGATGTTCAATTCATAAAAATAACCTTAGTACAAAGAGAGATTGCATACACATGTGTGTGCACATGCAGAGATTACTACAGTCATTGAAATAATTCCCTTCTCTCTGGGAAGAAAAAAGCTTATTCCTTAATGTGCTCCTATGAATGGACCTAGAAAGCTGTCCTTTTGAAAATAAAATGTGCATACCCCCTATTACATACTAGATATCTGACATGTTCTGTGGAGGACAGAGTGACTCTCAAACCCAGTCCTGCCCTGAAGTCAAAAATAGAACACTTGTAAATACCAATATTCAAGGAACAGAGAAAGATAATCCATATTGAAAGAGTTCTGAGAATCTGGAAGAGGAGAAGACAATGAGTAGGAGAGTTTGAATAAAGAGAGAGTGGTCAATAATCACGAAGAGCACAAAAATCATCAGGGAAGATAAATACTCAATATAGGATATTGAATTTCTACATTAAGGTGTGAAACATGAATCCCTAATTAAGGAGTACAAACAATATTTATGACAAGTTTTCATTATAATAGAATCAAAGCCACAAGAGTTCATAATTTACGAGCAATGCTTCTACTTTATTCTCATTCTTATACACTGCTTTCCAACTAAAAATACTTATGTCTTAAGGTAATAATATGAATGAAAAATGATGTTTTGAGGCTCAAGAAAATGGCACCTTCTGAAATCATGTACATTATTCCTGAATTCTAGACATTTACAAAATTATCAAAAAAAAAAATCCCAATGGATAACACACAAAATGTAATTTGAAGTCGATGGATGCTAATTATAAAGTCTAAAAGAGACAACACATCTAAACATCTTAACACTCTGTTGATGAACCATACCCTATGCAAAAACATAAACACGTCAAAATTGCTTTTGTGGTGAAAAAAGCACACAAATCTACCACATTTAACCTCTGGTCTTTAAAATGAGCTAATAAAAATGAAGGGAGGATTAAGAAATGCAATTTTGTGTGTATGAGTATGTATGTATATATCAAAAAATAAAATTGGAAGTAAGAAGTTACTCACAGAAAAATTAACTCTGATTAAACCGTTAATATCTGTCAGGACAGACAACATAAGACTCCCCAGATCTACTCACTTCTGTGAAGCCTCTCCTTCCCTTTCTCCCTCTCCACCCTCCTCCAGGACATTAAAGTTTCCAGAACACAACACTACCTGGTGGGGCCCCCCTCCAGGAACTCCCTTGCTTTACCTATGTTTGAGTGAGTAAGAAAACTTTGAATCACTTGTGATCACTGGTTTCAGTGTCTTATGTTCAGACATGGACATTACTAAGGAGAGAGAAAGGCTGACCTGGCACTGGCTTGTTTGAACGGTAACAAAAATCAATAAAATGGTTATAATGAAACGTAATAAATGTATTTTAAACAATTCTATATTGCTTGTTTTTATATAAGTAGAAACCTATTGAAGCACTATATTTTTGGAATTTGGAATTATATACCTTTTCATTTTTTTCTTACTATGTGGCTCTTTCAAACACAGATAACAGGATAAATAAATTAAAGTTTAGGCTTTATTTAGTACATCCAACAGAAACACTTGTAGATCCATAACATATTTCTAAAAATGTATTATTAACCTGGAATCAATTTCTTATTAAAATGTTCAGCTACTATGGATGGATTCAAATGCATAGGTAAGATAATCACCTGGTACTTTCTCATCTCTCAAATGCACAGTATTTCAAGGAGTAGATCTGTTTGTGTTTTTCTTTTCATTTTAAAAAGTTTCCCTAACAAACAACCAGAAAGTTAATGTGAAACTGAGAGATAACAGATTACCATATATCCTCAGGCAATTGAATTTGAGAAGTCCATATTCCAGGGGCAGGTTTAATGGAAAAGTTTTGGATAATTTGAAGGCTATCATCTGGTTTAGAAAAGCAACGAAGATGTTTTAACATATCATTTTTTCTGCACAGACAGCAATTTTGTTGGGAGATAATTCTCTATACCTCTCTGGTGTTTCTGCATATTTTGTAAGCAGAGGCACTGACAGCTTTCGTTCTAGACTTTCTCTTAAAATTTATATAGGGCCAGGTGCAGTGGCTAATGCCTGTAATCCTAGCATTTTGAGAGACCAAGGTGGGAGAATTCTTTTAAGCTAGGAGTTCAAGACCAGCCTAAGCAACATAGTGAGAGCCCCTCTTTTTAAATAAAAAAACACATACATAAATAAAAGAACTAGCTGAGTGTGGTGGCACATGTCTTTAGTCCCAGCTACTTGGGAGGCAGAGCCAAGAGGATCGCTTGAGCCTGGGAGTTTGAGGTTGCAATGAGCTGTGATCGTGCCATTACACTCTAGCTCAGGGGCCACAGAAGACCCTATCTCAAAAATAAATAATGAATAAATGCATAAATAATAAATAAATAAATTGTTTATATAGTGAAACACTTTGGAATGTAGTGGTAGTATCTCCTCCTTAAGCAGAAAGCGTATTTGTTTACTTTCCACTATAATATTAAAGGGCTACCCTTTGAGGCATTTTGCTTGCACCCATTATTAAAAACGGGTTCCTTAAATTCGGAGTTCCTCATCTGTGACACAAACCCACTGTGTGTACAACATACACCTGGGCCACTAACTGTCACCCCCCACCAGGGACTTGGCGGTTAAGAGAAAACAACACAAATCTGAGGCTCATGCTGCTTACTGTGATGTGATGGTCTCTAATCAAGGGCTCCCAAGTCTACTGTCGGCATCCAGGAAACCGTGGCCAGATAACTTATTAGCTTGCATGCAGGGTAAAGTCTTAGACCTGTTGCAGCTTTTGAAAGTTTTATGATGCATCGAGATTTATAGTTTTAAATGATGGCATTATAATCAAGTCCTCAACTAAATAATGTTCTTACTAAGTTAGAATACTAATTGAAACAAAGTTATTCATTTCTGAGATAATAATTCAAATAGCTCATAATTAGCACCATATTCTCTAATTAATAACAGTTCAAGGCATAAAATCTAAACGTGCTACAAATAGACAAAAAGATTTTTAAAAAATTCAGTCAAGTGTCTCAATGATTAAGGATTCTGCTTATCTATTTGCCTTGCCTGATGAATTGATTTAATTTCTCCTGTGAGAATGAGCTGAATACAAGACAGGGAGGTAGGGTGTTCAATTTCAGTTATTATGTTTTAGTCTTCATATGTTTTTTGCTTAAAAAGAATAAATTAATTATAATAATAGCTTCAGTTGTTAGAGAGCAAAACACGGTTTGTTATTTTTTAAAAATACTTCTTAAAAATTTGAAAAGTAGTTCTAATTTTACACAATTGAATGGTACATATTAAAACAGAAATACTAGATCATATAGTCACTTTCCATTTTATCCTCATATTACTAATATAACTGGGTGTGATAAAAAAGATATTGCATTTTTTAATATTCAAATGCATGTATCTTTTCAGTGCTACATGGGTTATATATATATCAAAAGTGAAAGTGCTGATTGTTCCAGGCTTCTAATATTGCTTTTAGTTATACATAATAAGTTTCAAAGTCATTACATATCAAGAAAAAGTTTTTTTATTAAATTTCTGAAAAACATATACTATATGTTTCCCTTAACATTTTATCTTTAATTATTAAATAATCAAATTCATAATATAACATAGTTCCCTTATTCAAGATCCAGTGCAATCCTGTTATTTAAATGAGGGGGTAAATTTAAAAGCCGTTATACCATCACCTGTAAATCAATGTCTCAATTCTTTAAACTTCCTCTTACAGGTCACTGACTTTCATTGTACAATAAAAAAGTAATGAGTAGACCTTTTTATCGTTTGTTATTTAAGTCACAGTTTGAGATGCTTAAAGTCATTAAGAATAGTCAAGTACATTGTATGACTCTTATTAAAATTGCCAGCATACTGCTTGTCCTTTTGATCATTGCGGCAGTACTGAAGTGTCATTCATGCAATTAAAAGAATATAATGAAGACAATAAATGTCTACATTCAAAAGAAGAAGAAAGTGTTTAAGACTTAGATTTCATTTGGAGTGACTAGTTTTGGAAATTACAAAAGTTCTGTTAGTCGAACATACATGAAAAGTTGGGAAATTTCTTAAATAGTTAGGTACAAATATGATTTAACCTTGTCAATATTCCAAAAGTATCCTTTGATAGACTATCTCTTCTGCTATTGGGGTAAATACATGTTTGTGTCAGTTATTTTTTTTTGCCACATAACAAATCAGATTAAAATTTATTGGCTTAAAGCAGCAAATGTGCTTATTTGGAGCTGGGATCAGATGGGCAGTTCTTCTGATTGCGTCTGCCTTATTCATGCTGGTTGTCTGTTGGCTAATGCAATACAGATGTCTTTAGTGATAACAGCATCTGGCCACACATGATGGCATAAAGGTTTCAAAGAAGAGAGAAAAGCAGGCAAAGCCTCTTGATGTCCTGGCTCAGGACTGGAACTCTCTCTCTTCTGTGTGTTCTATTACCAAAAGCATGTCAGAGGACTAACTCTATTTAAAAGGTTGAAGAAATAGACTTTACCTCTTTAAGTAAGGAACAGAAAGGTTCCTTTGCAATGGATCAATATAGAGAAGAGAAAATTGTGGCCCTTTAAAAGTTTTTTTGCAATCTACCCAATGATGGGACATAAGATGGGAAATTATTACTGTGAGATTTGACCTTAAATTTGCTTTGTGTTAATAAAACATTTGCCTACATTCACAAACTTGAGAGTGTTAAAGCCACATATATTAATCTATATGGGAGAAATTGTTATTGGCACCATAACAATTTAATAAGTATTTTATAACCAATTTTAATATTTTTTTCTCATATTTCTGTGTGTGTGTGTGTGTGTGTGTGTTGGTGGGTGTTGGCGAGTGAAGGAATGAAACATCACACATATACAAAAAGAAAGTCATGCCCTAGGAACAGAGTATACAATTAGAAACTTAAATTTCATTGGTATTATAGGGAAACAATTGCACCATTGCATCCTGGTGACTTTGCATGTGTCCACGGAGGCCACTCAGGCAAAGGTTTGAACCACAGCTAATCTGAGCCTTGGTGAAATGCCTGTGATCTTTCTGGAAGACAAGAGGATAGAAAGCTTTGAGAAAATGCTATGAAGTCCTCCCTACTCACTTCTTTACATCCCATGGAAGGCTGTAATGCCTCAGTTTTTCATTACCTCCTAGGTTCTGATGAGGTACACAGCTTTTTACCCCATGTCCCTTAGGTTGTAACTGCAGTCTATCAATGTATTTAACTGCCTTCTAGAACTGGAAGACACCTCAGGAACAGGGTGTCCCTGGCACTGCATTGTCATCTAGCCAGGGCTATATTTAGAAATATGGCTACAGCCGTACTCACTTTGGCTCACCTCCCTCCTCTTACTTCTGCTTTTCTTTCCCCATCACAAAACCCTGAAAGCGGCCGGTAGCGTTTCTCCCTAACAACATTAGACAGCATACTCTATTCAGCTTCCAAGAAAGTATTATAATTGGCTCCGTTTCCAGAGCCCTGTATCTTGACAGGGACAAACTTCACAGGGACTGTTGAAACCACATGAGCAGCCCTATTCTAATAAGCTCTTCAAAAAGATCCTTATTCATCAACTATGAATCAATATCATAATAAGGAACTGAAACCTTAACGTTATCCTCTTGCGTGTGATGTGATCTCTGTACTCTGCCCAGAGGCCAAGGGAAATCTGTCTTTTCTTTTGTGTTAAGAGCAGCCGTCTCTGAGTCTGCAAGTCCTGAGTGTTAGCTATAAAAAACTAGCTACCACTCTCTAAGTCTTTGGGTGTAAACAGTACCTAGTTTGAATTCTAAGATCTCCTAAATTGTAGAAAGCGATCATTCCCCACTCTGACCCTCATATGAATATAACAAATAGCCTTTGCCAATTGCGTGGTGATGAATGTTTTCCAAGCATTTTTGAGATTGTTACTGTAAAAATGTTTCAGTTTCAATATGAGATATCTATAAAAATAAATGTGTTTCCATAAAATATTGTTAGGCCTCATACAGTGTATTGCCTGATTCTTAATGATCTAGTCATCAAGCAGTCTAAATCAAGGATATGTATTCCCAATAACTTTTTAAATCACATCCATTATCTAAATACCATTTGATCAGCTTTCCTTTGCTTTTTGGGTTTCCAGTATCTTTTATATTTAAAGAAACATGGTCATAGGTTTTCAGTGTACTTAATCAAAGCTGGAATATATTGGGAGATTTGTTGTATTGAAAATTTCAAAATTCATTTTGAAATGTACTTCTTAATATTATGCCCTGCTATATCTAGCATATAGATTTAAAAAAAATTCAAACTTTTAATTATATCAAAAATAGACAAATTTTTGACATAACTTAGTATTTTATAACTAATATAAGCACTGAATGTATAACATAAACTGACTCCTTCCTCATGCTATTTTCAAGAATAAAGAATGTGCAAGTTCTAAGACTTGTGAAGAATATCCTGTTTCTTGTATTTTAATATTTAACGTATTTGTGCCTAAATATGACAGCATATCAAAATCACAATATTTTAAATGACAAATTAGGATATGATTAACCACAGTGAACAGAAGAATGCAACTGAATATTCATATGCAGAGATTGTCTTCAAATCTGTCAGTTTTGTTTTTTTTTTCCAGAGAAACCAGCAATTTTTGACAGGTGTGAATTGTAGCAATAATACAATTTCCCTCAGAACATTCAAATTGATTTTTAAACAAAAGTGATTCATCTTTATTTTTAAACTAATACACACTTTTATTCTAGGATAGCACTGAGATTTTCATCCAAGAAAATGACTTTGTGAAAGTAAAATGTATCATTTGGAACTTAAGCACATAGTCAATTTCTCATAAGTGAAAGTAATGTTATGCATATCAAGACTTTTTTTCAGGAATAATGAGCACTTAACTTATTACACTTGAAATACCTAGTCACTTTCAAAATCAGTTTTGTGATTGTAGATATTTTATAATGGTAGAAAGAATTATGAATCTTTCTTTATGTATATCGCTATTTTATATGCCAAATTCTCTCTTCAGCATTTATTCTAAAGAAATTTGAAGGGGCTGATAGTCCTAATTGCCTATTAAATTGTCCTAAGGCTAATAAAGTACTCTAAAAAATTGTAAGAAGAGAATAAAGAGCATACAATTTGGATATTTTTGTGATTCATGTTTACTTTATAATGTTTGCATTAAAAGTATTCTGTAAACACTTAGGACATAATTTAATATGTTGCTGTCACTTCACCTTTCGTTTCCACATGTGGTTCATTGCAGTAATTTAATTTTATGGTGTTAGCTAGTAAGTGTTTAATCCCTGTTATCACCAAGCTATGAGCATTTTCTAGGGAATTATTTTGTCTTGTTCTATAAGCCTAATAAGTACCATAGGGAATGTATATTTTTTATTTAAGATACGGAGTTAGTGGAAAAATATGCTCAAAACACAGAAATAAAGTATGTCTTTATAAGCCTCTGAAAAATGGCATGATAAAGAATCTCGTGAATGATTTTTGAAATCAAACGTGGCCTCAACTCTTTTTTTCAAGGATAAAGGAATGTCCTTGTAACTAACAGTATAACTTCTTTTCTTACTTCTCAGAGGTTAACAGAGAAAAATCCGAACTGGAATAGAAAAACAAGTTACTTAACTCAGATATGTAATACAGGTCTGGAGTTAATCATTACTATTAAACTAATATATCAACCATGAGCTAGAAAGAGTCTAATCTTCCTTCAGAGCTGAAAAAGAAGTACACAAGATAAAAATAGCATTCATTATGTCTCAAAAGAGGCACTGTATAGGCCTGGGACAATATATCTCACACTGTGACTTTTCAAATAATTGTGTTTAGCACATTATGAATTTTATAAAATAAGGTAGAGTAAGGTGAAATAAGATTAAGAAGTAAAGACTCCTCATTTCCATCTTCCTCTAGTGATCACTTCACAAGTGAAGAAATTCGAGACCAACATTGTTCTCAGCATTAAGATTCCACAAAGTCTTAGATTCTACTCCATTAGTTGCCTTCAACTTCCTACTTAAAATTCAAGTCAGAAAATGAATGGCACCTGCTATCACATTCTGTGACTATCTGAATCCAGACAAATTTGTATACCCTCAGAGGCTTTTTAAAATATTAATATAGTCCAAAAAAGACCAATAATGAAAGAAACTCATGGAATAGACAAATATTTGCTAAATATTATCTAAATAATTAATTGGCTATTTAGAAAAAAATTTGAAACTCAGACATCATTCTATACTTTAAAATATATAGAAATATGGACTAATTAAATATTTATACCTCAAAGAGTAAACCCCTGAATAGACAGTGTGAAATGGGTGAGCATATATTAGCCCTCTGGAAGAGAAAGAATTTCTTAATCTTATATGTAAATAAAGAAACAATAATAGTTAACTATTAAAGACAAATAGACCCTCACAAATACAATCAACTGACCTTTGACAAAGGAGTAAACGTAAATCAGGAAGAAATGACATTCTTTGTAAAAAATGATCCTGGAAAAAATAGATATTCATATTCAGACAAGTAAATCTAGACATTGAATTCATACCTTCCACACAAAAAAATATTAAAGGGATCACGGACCTAAATTTAAAACACAAAACCATAAAATTTGTAACAGAAAACATAGGAAAAAAATCTATGTGAAATTGGGTCTCTTGATAAGTGTCTAGATACAATATCATAAGCATGATCTATTAAAGAAATAAATGATAAATCAGACTTTATTAAAATTAAAACTCTGCTGTACAAAATACATTGTCAAGAGAATTAAAAGTCATGCCACTAACAGGAGAAAGATATTTGTAAAACACATATCTGATAAAGGATTTATATCCAAAAATATACAAAGAGCCCTTAAAATTCAGCAATAAAAAAACAAAACAAAAATTGTACAAGGATTTTAATAAACACCTCACCAAGGATGATACATGAATGACAAATAATTATATGAAAAGATCCTCAAGATAACTGGTCAAGAAGCAAAGAAAATAAAAAAATAATTTGTCAACAGGGAACTACAAATTAAAATAACAATAATAAATTACTACACATCTACTAGAATAGCTAAAATCTAAAAAACCTAATAATTCCAAATGCTAGCAAGATGTGGAGTAACAGGAACTTTCATTCATTGCTGGTGAGAATGAAAAATGGCACAGTAATTTTGGAAAATACTCTGGGTGCCTTTTATAAAACCAAACATAGTCTTACTATGTGACCGAATAATTGTGCTGATAGATACCTACCCAATCAATTTGAAAACCTATGTTCACACAATAATATGTATAAAATATTTATAGGACCTTTATTTATAATTTACAAAAACTGAAAGCAACCAGGAAGTTCTTTAATAACTAGATGAGTAAAAAACTGTTACATTCATGCAACGGACTATAATTCAGCAATACAAAGGCATCTATCAGGACATGAAAAGATATAGAGGAAGCTTAAATGCATATTGGTAAATGAAAGAAGACAATATGAAAAGGCTACATATTACATAATTGTAATTATATGGCATTCTGGGAAATAAAAGCATAAAGACAATAAACTGATCAGTGGTGGTCATTCTTGTAGGGAAGTGGTGGAGGGATGAATAGTTGAGAAATAGAGGATTTTTAGGGCAGTACGATTATTTTGTATGTTACTGCAATAGTGGATAAAGGATATTACGTATATGTCAAAATCCATAAACCTGTACAGCATAAAGAGTGAACCTCATTATGTGCCAATTAAAAAATAATAATTTAGGGTGAGGAGTGATTCCCAGGCAGAAAAGATGACTGTTACAAGAGAATCTAACTGTATTACAAATTTATCAAATAACCTCAGTAAATGGGATGGTGGTAAAAGTAGCTGGCTTAAGTGTCTTTGGAAGTGAATAGAGTTTGTAAGAATAAAGACAAAAAGAACTGCTGATCCCTGTATCTAGCGGATAAAGTTTCCCATGTGTACAGGGATTAACAATTCTGATACTACTATAGGGGGTACTGGAATGGAATGATTATGTAAATGGATGGCAATGATAGAAGCCAGGTTTCTCACCATTGGAGTGGTAGTTTATAGATAAGTAAAGCAAAGACATTAAATGACCCATATGGCAATGGATTAGAGTTGGAGACAGTATGAATTCATGTTTAGGTTAATATAGATATAGGTGGCTACATATGAAAATATTTATAGAAATCTATGAAGACATTAGTGTAAACGTATATATTTTTGCTCTGTCAGCTGACAGGGCCTAAAACACATGACACCCCACTAGCAATGAGTATGCCTTTATCTTGGTATCTAACCTCATTCTTCAATAAAAGGAAGCAGGAATTGTTGGAAAAATACCCGGTTCTACAACTGGGACAGGAAATGTACAAGATGAACTATGAGCATCTTGTGGTGCCTGAAAGTAAGAAGGTGGTCAATTTTTTTAAATGCATTTATTATGCTATTTCAAAGCAGCACAGGAACCCAACTAAAAGAATTTCTAATGATCTGTGACAAAGGAGCAAAAGTAGTATTGTGAATTCTTTTCAAAAGTAGAAAATTTCAGAAAAAAATTTTAAAAAGTAGCATTGAATTATAATCTAATGTCTGAAATAAATGTGTGAGTCTAATCTACTATAATTGAGTAACTGAACAAATTAAGTGTAGAAAACAGATGAATTTTCCATGTAGAATAACTCCACATAACATATGTAGATGTTGAGCCCTCAAGGAGGGAAGCATATCTCCATTCTGATGTGTGAGCTGTGCGTAGTGACTTCCTTCCAAAGTGCACCATAACTAAAAGGAGGAAAATAATAACTTTACAATCAAGAAACCTGATGAACACAACTTCAGATAGGTGATAAAAGTGAACTTCCACATTCATAAATAATGTTGACTGTATATGCACTTGATATGATGTAATGAAAATGACACTGTAGTCTTTCTTTCAATAACTCATAACCCTTGTTTTATCATGAGAAAAACATGGCAATATTAGAGCATTCTACAAAATACTAGACCAGTACTGTCAATATTGTCAAGATCATCAAAACAAAGAAAGTGTGAGAAAGTGCCACAGCCAAGAACCTAAAAAGAGATGATAACTAAATGTAATGTGTTATCCTAGTTAGAATCCTGAAATCAATAAAAAGACATTAGGTACAAATTAAAGAAATCTAAAGAAACTATGGATTTTCATTTTTAATAATCTATCAATATTTGTCCATTAATTAGAACAAATGTGTCATACAAATATAAGACATTAATAAGAGGGGAAACTGGGTACAGGATATATGGGGACTCTCATTTTTTCTGTAAATTTAAAATTGTTCTATGAAATAAAGTCTAATAGAAAGCCAAATATAATAGTGTCTGTGAGAATCAGTTGAGATCACGTATGAAAAAGATCTTTGACTACTACAAAGTCTCGTGCAGAAGTATATAACGCACTCGCTTCTGGTTTCACATGTGTGTTAATATGGAAATTGTTACAATCTGATTTCTGGATTAGAGGAGTTATAACGAAACTATATTTAATTGATTAAGGAAGGGAGGATATACATTCTATAATTCTCTCAAAGTATCCATATTAATTCAAAATGATATCGAGAATTATAGTTGCTTAGCATAATGATTTGAAAGTTATTTAGGGAGAGTTTTATCTTTAAAATTGGCTAAAAGATTGTTTTCGTAATGTCACATGCCCACAGACAAAATGTTAGTTTAATAAGGCTGAAATAAAGCTGAAATGTACTCTTGCTAATTCTCCTTCCCAACAGCTTTTTAATCAATGATACAGTGTTGAGAATTTACAGTGCTACCTTTTTTTCTTTTATCCCCTCTTTTAGAATAAGGAAGACAATTTGGAGATATTAATTTTGAAGACTATGGATTTATGCATAATAAAAAATTAAAACATGAAGAGTGGTTGTATACTTATTAAATCAACTTCATTGTTTGACTATTATACTACTTTCAATGAAAAGAATCCAATCATCAATATATCAAGCAATTATTTTTAACTGGCTCTCTAGATCTATACAAGATAATAACTTGACAAAAGTTTATATTGAAAGAGACAATATTCTGCCTTTAAAACTTCTTTCTCAGACAGCAGGAATAGAGCATAAAGCATTTTATTATCAAAGTGCTTATTTATAGCTCTTGGCATTTGTTATATGTAGTATACTTATTTTACACCTCCATCAAAATTTACAGTAGGCTCCTGTTTGAATTAGTCAATTCTAGTTATTTTGCACGGGCAATGATAGTTCAAACGGAAATCTCATTGAATAAAACAGGGATGGAAAAATATGTTCCAATAGTTTGATTTCTTTGTATAGGGACTTAGGGTAGTGTTTGATCCCAGATATTGTGAAGACCAGTGTACTTACTAAAGAGAGAAATAGGGAAAAGGAAACCATCTTAAATATGAGAAAAATGAGGCTCAGAATATGTAAATAACTTACTGTGGGAAATTATGCAATCGGTAGCACACAGTGGAGACATCCAAGCTTTGGAATACCTGAACCCAAAATCCATGTACTTTCCATCACACAGCAGCAGGTAATTATAAGTGTTGACTTTATTTCCACCACATCCCCCTTCCCCATAGTCTCCCAAAAGCAAATAAAAATTTATAGGTCAATGTTCTATAAAAAGTAAAGGAAGAAAGAAGAAAGTAGGAAAAATATTTTGGAGGGACAATGAATAATTGCATCTTCAATTATATATGTATTTCCCAAAAGAAAGCAATCTTAAAGAAACAACAATGAATGTAGTAAACAATTACCATAATCATAATCATAACCTACAAAACATGAATAAGAGATGGCTGCAGATGACTTCATATACACTGAGTCATCGGGGGAACTTTGTCACTTTTTCCCTATAGATTATCCAGGTAGAATCTTTAGGAAGTATTTGAAAATACTAATCTTTTACCTAGAGAAAACAAGTGTGAGAGGTTTCTCCAAATATCAGCCATTAGTTAACATTGGGAGGTAGCTAAGAGTGTTGGGGCTTTTGTTTGTTTTGGGGGTGTTTTACAGTTTTATTTGTAATTGATATATAATTGTACATATTTATGGCATACGGTGTGATTTTTCAATACATGTAAATATTGCATAATGATCAAATCAGGGCAATTAGGATATCCATCGCCTCAAATATTTATCATTTTAGTTTTAGTTTCATTTATTTATTTATTTTTTGCTCTGATATTCCACGTGAAAACAACATGATTGCACTGTTTCCTGGGATTGGAATTTATTTGTATTTCTTCTGTCTGTAATAAACTTGTCCTTCTTTCTCCCCATGTATTACCTGTTTCAAACCACACTATCATAGCACAGTAGACTTTACAAAACAACAGACATGCAATTTACCCACAGAGCCGGTATGTAATGGTTGCTTTACTAATATTTCCCTTGGCCCTGCACCCCTGGAAGATTTCAAAGTATCAATGAAGACTCACAGATCTGACCTTTCCACTTGGCAATAAAATTGAATTTATAGTTAACCTTAATTTAGCTACATAGGGTAAACTTACGGATCATGCCTTTAGAAATGTGAACTGTTAAATTCAATGACATCAACATTTATTTTCAACAGTGAAATCCTCTTCTTTGGGTACACATTAATTTTAACCCAGGCCTGAGACTCCTAGGTCAAGAAAAGCAAAAGAAAATTACTGCAAGGTGGAAAACATGCACAGCCGCATACTTGCATCTCCCCCTTCTCTTGTTACTCTCTGACACTAGAAATCCTTCCAGGAGAGTCCCTGCCTTATTTCCTCTCATATTCGATTTTAGAACACATTGATTTAACCTAAACCTTTTCCAGGACATCTTTTGAATAAGAAATATTTCAATTGCCCATTTCAATTTTCTATGAGACCACTGTCTGGAGAGTATAAGGAATATGGTATGCCCATGTACTGTTATAATAAGTTTCCTTCACTATTTAGTAGCAGCAAAATGTGTACCATTACAGGAAGAAATTTATCAAAGTGAACAAAACTGATAAAGGATTTCCTGTCTCAAATATGAATTGTATCTTCCAAAGTTGCTTTGGTTACAGATAGGCAGAGATTAATATAGTACAAGAGCCCTACCTAGTAACATCTATTTATGACTCTGGAATTACTAATAAGGTTCAATGTAATCTGCTTTCCAGCTTTTCCCCAAGTATCTATGTCTTAGTCTGTTTTGTGCTGGTATAACAGAATACTTGAGATCGGATAATGAATAAACAAAAGAAATTTATTTTTTCATAATTCTGGTGGCTGGAAAGTCCAAGATCAAGGTGCTAGCAAGTACAGTTGTCTGGTGATGGCTACATCCTTTGGAGGGGAGAATGCTGTGTCCTCACATGATGGAAAGGGGAAGGGCAAGTGAGCTAACACCGCATGAAACCTGTTTTATAAAGGCCTTAATCCCATTCATGAGGGAGAAGCCCTCACAGCCTAATCACCTCTTAAGGGCGTCACCTTTTAATAACATCACACTGGCTATTAGGTTTCAACATCTGAATTTCAGAGGGGACAAATTCAAACCATAGCATTCTACATGCATGCTCATATCATGAACCTAGCTATCTTCTTCTTTGGCTATTACAAAAATATACACTATAGCATTCCAATACCCTTCTAGGTCACCACAGCAACTTTTATTGCTGAGCAGGCACATGACTCATTTTAACTCTTCCTCTAATTTCTCACATAGATTTCCATAATTTAGTACTTCTATAAGGGTTGTTTTTACTAGACATCTCATATTGAGCCAAGACCAAGCCTGTTAGATTCACAGAAAGATTCAGTAAATATTTAAACACTCCTCTGAAAGCAGGTGCCTAACTCTTCATTCACACATAAGTAAACACCTCTTGACTCTGTCTATTATTCAACTTATCTTTATTGAGTTTTTACAATTTGCCAGGCATAATGCTGCTAATTTCCAAAGAGCAATGTAGCCCTCAATTCAGGAATAACCTCTTTTATCTCTGTTGAGAAGATGTCTTAAGGCTCACACCACAGAGTGATGGGAGCAGAGAGTTCACAAAGAAATCTATTGCTGGTCTCATAAGTGGAGGAAAAACTTGCTCATATATACAGTAGACTATGAACATCTCTCCTTAATACTTGCTTGAATATGCCACTTCAATTTTATGAATTAATTTACTGTGTCACCTCCTCAAATATCTCTCTGATGTTATCCAAGACAAAATGTTTTGAGGATTATATGATGCCTCAATGGTGGGAGCAGTTTAGAAGTTATCAACTATGTTTCAAATGGGCTATATCAGCAGCTACTTGAGGAAGATGTCAAGTCCAACACCAACAGCCTTTTCTAAGAAGTCTTATTAGTTTACACAAAATGCTATAGTATACAAGTATTGTTACTGAATATATGACAAATTTCAACTGAATAGTCGAATCATGAGGTCCAAGTGAGATGCTTGTGCTACTACTCTCTCTCTCTCTCTCTTTCTCTTTAAAATTCATTCTTTCTACTTAGAGTTTTTTTTTTTGAAACTCAGATTCTTCTGATATTGTGATAGGGTATGAAATAATTCCTAGTAAGGAATATGATTCTTGCCAAAACCCAAATAGTTCTGCTATTATCTGGACTTCTTTAGTAGAAGTGTCTGTTAGAGGTAATTTATTTTATATTGTTTGATTACTTTCTCTATTCCATTACATGCAATTTCCAATTCAGAAATTGGACTGGGCCTTGAATGTTAGCTGGACTTATGAATTAGGCTCTATTTATTGTATACGTCAGTATGGTCCTTTATTCCTCCTGAGCTTCTTCCTCTGATGAGGCGATTATCGTAATAGCATCAACATAGCAAACTAGCATGCTCTTGACGATTATTAATAACTCCAGATTTTCATTGTCCAATATGGAAGCCACCTGCCACAGTGGCTATTTATATTTAAATTGATTAAAATTAATCAAACAAATTCAGTTAGTCCCACTAACCATATTTCAAATATTCAATAGCCACATGTGGTATGGGCCGTCTTACTGGACAGTGTACACATAGAACATTTTCATAATACTAAAAGTTCTACTAGAGTGCATTATAGATTATAAAAAACATGTCGGCAAATTAAAATATCCCTGTGTCAATACAGTAAATATATACTGTACATATATAAGTTCTATCCTGTGAGGATGCAAACCATACCTGGCTGGACTCTGCAGCTGGACTGAAAAAGATGGTGTTAGGTTTATAACGGTGTACTAGCCGGCTTAGAATTTTGTACTTCCTCCATAATTTTCATCATCCAGACAAGGCTGTTCAACAGGACATTATTAGGAATCAATATTTTCACAATATCTTTCATCAGAACAATGAACACTTAAACACCTCCTAGAATTCCAAACTGCTCAATCCTTACTACTGTGGAAGTCCAGGACAATTCCAATGGCTCCTTCAGCATGACTTATTCAGACTGTGAGGGTTGACTTTGGGCCATATCCACGTGAAAACCGCAAAGACCACAGGCTCATTCACAAATAATACCCTAATTATGCATTCAGGCATAGGTGACACAGCCACTAAATAAAATCTCCAGTCACATATTCCAATCCACATGTTCACCCTTACTTTGTTCCTCTCATCCACAGAATATCCAATCCTCACAGTCTCAAATGCAAGCATTTCAGATCGCTACCTCTGTTTTCCTTAAGAATTAATTACTTTGAGCACATGCATCTCCCAATTTTAAGTACCTTTGCATAACGGATTGCAGCCTCTCAACCTTTCTTTTTCATATACCATGGTTCTATCTGAGTGGTTAATTTCAGCCTTCTTTTTCTCCAGACAAAGACAGAAAATGATAGAGAAAACAAATTTGCTATTTCTCTTTAACAGGTGGAATTGTGGCAGAAATGCCACTCCCATCCCCCAACACTGATCATGCACTATATAACTGCTTATTACAAACACTACCAATTTCTTCTTTTTAAAAAAATAATTTTACAAAAGCCATCTAAAGAGCTTTACCTGGTTTCTCACTTCCCATTTTTTTCATTTCTCTCTATTGTATTCCCTTTCTTTTACATGGTTTTAATCTTGTACAGCTATTGTACAAGGCTATTGTAAGGCTATTGTACAGCCTTACGTACTTAACTGAGCCAGCAGGTAGGGAAGATCCTTGTCTCACCATAGCAAAATTATATATGGTGACCAAGATCAGACAACCCACACCCCCTCTCCTGTTACATCTATCATCATAATGTCAATTGCATTAAATGATGGTCATCATAAAACCACATTAATGCCTCCTATATTCATAGTCTTCCAACTGTTTGGAAATGAGTATTTTTTTTATGAGTGGAGGTGGAATGAAAGCAAGTTTTCCTCTTAGGATGGGTTTGCCAAACTCTCCAAATAACCCACTGTACCTGATTTGCTGGCATATCATCTTGAAGCATGTGATCACAAATGTTCAAAAACACTTGGAAATCGCTTATCATCAGTAGCAGTACTGACTTATGTGTAGGGATACAAGATAACTGTTAAGTCCTTGTTGGAGGAAACTCTGAAAGGACATTCCAGCTACACAGCTCATGGGATGTGGCTAAGACTCAGCCACAACTGCATTGGAAATAAACTCCATTTGTCCAATTCCATCATCTTCTTTTCTTTGTTGTTTACCTATCAGGGGTAACTTCCTCCCCTCCTTAATGTTCTGACTGCAACTTTTCATCAGAGTCTTTCAAAAGAACCTAATGTAAGACTCTGAATGAATTGGAAGTCCATGTTGAGTTTGAGCATAACTGAGGATGCTTGGATCATTTTTTTGGAAAAAATTCTGATGTTAATAATTTCTGACTTTTCCTTTTCAGCTACTCAGATTTCTCAGTAAAGATGCTCTTAATATGCTGCCTGGAGGGTAAAAGATTAGCTCCCAGGGTTCTTAGAGCCACATGGAGGGAGGCTAAGCAATTAGTATTCAACATATAGTATTCCCACATTTATCAAATTCCCATGTATCGGGTACTGTACTTATGTTCTCAACTCTGGTTATAGTCTCCTGGCACACAGAATTTCTGCTTTTCCCTTCCCGATGGGTAAACCTCTAGTTTTCTGGGAGAAAACAATCAACCAATGAAATAGGTTTGGAAGGAAATCTGAAAATCAAACTTCTTAAACAAATTTCATTCAATCCTTATTTACTTACCAGCACCATCTCATTCCTGGTATTTTCTTAGTCTTTTGAGGATTCTGCCTTACAGATCAGATTATTATTCCACTTTCTCCATATTCATTTTAGGATTTGGTATTGTCTGGATCTGCTAAGTCTGTTACTACTCACCCATAATCCTTGCCAAACTTTCCAAACTATTTTCACCATAACTGCACCCTGAAGTTGTTTTTTCCTTTCATTGTTTTATAATTGATTGTTGAAATTGAGAATTTTAAAACCTACATTCAAGAAGAAAAATTCTTTAAAAAAATACCTAGGTCTTTGATATAAGGAAACGTATATAGTCAAAGAGTTAATGTATCCATCACATTAACTGGTTGTCATAAAAATTTAGGAAAATAAGTTCAAAATTGGAAATTTCACTCTATAATTTGTTTTTAGGTCTCAGGCCTATCTAAATCTTAATGTCTTCCTTTGAAGGGTGAGATTAATATCTATACTGAAAGACTCCTTATTTTTTTATTAAAAATGATACATGTATAAAATATAAATCAGTTTTACAAATAAAATGTATGCACATATCAAATATTAAAAATGTTTTATTTTTGGTGCATTTTTTAGGCACAAAGATCTTGAAGAATATATATTTCTGTTTTCATGTCAGCAAATTTAAAGAGCATTATGGTAAATATATAACAGATAACATTCAATCTTTAAACATTTAAGCCTAATAAATACTTTGAATATATATACCATATCTACAGAACCATTATGAAGTATGAATGCTCTGAATGCATTCAAAATCTTTTATTTCATTATCCCCAAACTAAAAAAAAACTAGAAAAACTAAAAAAAAAAATGCAAACTAAAAAAAACAAAAATTCATACAGCCGCATTTTCTCAGTAATTTAAAGATATATAACTTATTGTACATTTTTTATAATTATATAATACTTTAAGATCAATGAAAGTTATCTTCCTTTTTGATAGATCTTTTTCATAATTAATATCAATATCTTTAAATATGGAATGTTAAAGCCAAACTACAGTATCCATGGTTATTTTACACTTGAACTTTCTTTATATAGAAAGATAGGGTTAAAAAAAAAAAAAGACTGTATAAGACACTCTTATCTCTTGATCTTTGATGTCAAATCAGTTTATCTTTTTGGCAAAATAATTATCTTCCCTTTCCTTACTAATCCGTCCACATCCCTTCTGAAGCATACACTGGATGCTTGATGAATAAAGTAAAAGGTTGTCTTTAAAAATCTCATTAGTGTTGGTATTTCATTGGGAAACATGCATTACATCTTAATCACTTTCCTCTGCATTCTTAGGATAGCATTTTCTTCCTTCAATAAGATTTGTTTCCAGTACTGCCAACTGGGACTCTCTATAGCCCTGCGTTTAAAAACATATCAGGCTGCTTCCCTGCTTAAAAAGCATACAGTGGCTCCCACAGCACTTACAATTAATGCCAAACTCCTCATTAACTTCTATCTCACAGCATGCTGTTCCTACCCCTCAGTCAATAATTTCTTTCACTTTTATTTATTTTGTTTTATTTCAGGATATTACGGGGGTACAAATGTTTAGTTTACATATATTGCCTTTGCCCCACCCAAGTCAGAGCTTCAAGCGTGTCCATTCCCTAGACGGAGCACACCGCACCCATTAGGTGTGTATATACCCATCCCCTTCCCCCACATCTGTCCAACACCCGATGAATGTTACTTCCATATGTGAACATAAGTGTTGATCAGTTAATACCAATTTGATGGTGAGTACATGTGGTGCTTGTTTTTCCATTCTTGTGATACTTCACTTACTAGCATGGGCTCCAGCTCTATCCAGGATAATACAAGAGGTGCTAATTTCTATCCATAACAAACTTCTTTCAGTTTCTGGAATACACTGACCTCAGTCCAAACTCTGCCTTTTATCTGTAACATTCAGTAGGCTTGGAGCAATTTTCCCCATGTCCTGCATATGATTAGCTGCTTTTCCTCCTCTAGGACTCAGCATAGAACTCACATTTTTTAGTAAGGCCTTAAAAGACCATATATTGTAAGGTAGATGCCCTGTGTTGTCCAATAGCTTAGCATCCTCATTGTTGCCTTCATAACCCTTACCACAGTTTCTATTTTACATTTATGGCACTCTTCATTTAAGTTATGAATTTCGTGAGAGATCATATCAGGGTTAAACTGAATATCCAGCTCCTAGTTTGATGCCTAACTTAGGGTGGGCACAATGAATTTACGTCAAACACCTGTGCATATAAATGGTATGCATGACTTTAATTCATTCTATGTTAGGGTTAAGCCAAGGGTAATCAAGTATTAGCTTATGAAAATGACTTCCTTAGGTAATATAACAAGAGTTTGACTCCATTTTTTTTTCAATTTGACTAGTAGCCTTTAAGCCTCACATCTTCGTCTTCCTCTTCTGTCCCATATCTAGGCAAGTTGATAATGAAGCTGGGTGTGCTCTCCTTTGGTATGAATGGGAAATTCAAGCCATGCATGGGAGTTATTATCATGTATTCATTCCTGAACCACCAAAATCTCTAAGCCAGTCTCCTTTCCTTGCTCTCTCAAGACATTTTTAGACCTAATTGGAACTTCTCTGGTCTCCCTTGAAAACCTCATTAAGTAATAAAACTTTTTATACCCCTTGGTTTTTATGTGGCATCATTTGTCTTAACAGTCAAAGAAATTTTCTTTTCTTTTTTTTTTTTTATTTCAGAATATTACAAGAGTACTAATGTTTTGGTTACCTGGATTGCTTTTGTAGTGCTTGAGTCAAAGTTATAAATGTACCCATCACCCAGATAATGTACATTGTACACATTGGGTATGATTTAACCCATCCCCATCTTCCCCCTTCCACCTGCATTATTTCCATATAAATTTTTAATGGGAGTCCATCCTGCATTTGCAGAGCGAAGTACAAGTAAAAATGCAATAGTCCAGATGTTCTCAAACATTCTTGGTTTATTGTGCCCTAAGTGTTTCAGTAATATTTTTCATCACATTTAATGTAACTTTTGCCAAAAAAAAAAAAACTAAGAGCTCTTTTTATTAAGTGATTAATAAGCACCTCAATAAGTATAAGTATTTATAAGTTGAAAACTTAGTAACTATTTGAAAAAAATACACATAAATGAAAGTAGTTTGTCTCATATCCAACAGGTGTTACTGTGTTTCTCTTGAAAATTTAAAATATATGAAGCTACTTCCGTGAGTTCGCTGAGGCTCCCCCAGGGAATGTGGCAATAACAGATGCACGTGGTGCACTCGGTTCATCGAATTTGAGTCCAGTTGAGGTTGTCACTGCCATACATGTTGCCACCATCATATCTCAAGTTTTGTGCCTTGGTATCTATTTTATGTCACAGAGCTTTCTCCAAGGCCAAGGAAAGCAACTTAGACCACATGTAGTTGCAACCTAGAAGTTCAGAGAAGTTAATGCCAGGGATATTAACCTCACCCAGGGAAAATGGGGTTGAATAAAGGACTTGGTCTTCCTACCATTTGTTGATACAAATTTGAGGCATAATCTACAAGGTTCCCGGGACGATACCCAAGGAATCAAGTCCCACTTGTCTACAGCACAGTTAGTTTAGTAAAATGACTTTTTAAAAAATTGTCTTCCTTTCCTGTCTCATTGTCCCATTTCTTCAATTGTGCTTCCTGGGATCACTTTCAAAATAAGTTACCACCAGCTCATGATATCTTTTTTCAGGAAATACTCTAATGTTCTAAATATTCTAGACATGAAACAAAAGAACGTAATTGCGCTGATGTCATCTTCCTCGTCCAAACTTCTATGCACATATTAGAAATCATACAGAACATGGAATTGAGTTTAAGATTTTCGATTAACACTATTTGGGTTCTTCCCATTATATATTGATGGATCTTGGACAAGTGTCAGTATCTCTAAGCCTTATTTGTCTTATCTGGAAATTGGTGGTAATAGACTTCAGCTTATCAGGTCATTGCCAAGAATCAGAGATAATACCTGGAAAGAAACTAGTGCATTATTTGAACAATATTAATTATACTATGTACATTAGCTATTATTATTAAATAAATATGACTTGGAATTGGTCTTTTAGTTTGCATTTCTACAACTTACCAATAATATTAATTATGCCATGCTGGGTTTTTTTTTTTTTTTTTTTTTTACTAATTCAGGCTGAGAAAGAGTTCTCTGTGTAATATATCATACATTATCACATCCAAAAGTAAACAAGTAGGCAGCTTATATATCTGATCTAATAACATCAAAGATATCCCTTTCCCTTCTTCAAATATGGATATTCTAAGTGTAAAAGATTTAGAAACACTTAAAATTATGGTGCTTTTGTTTGGGAAAGATACTGTCAATTCAATAGAAACAAAGTAGGAAAGTCAAGTAATAAACATGTTTAGCATATAGGTCTTTAGCACCACAAACTATGAGTACAATATTTTTCCTTTCTAAATCATGACATACTGTGGCATAAACTTATCCTGAAATTGACTAAAAGATTTGAAACACTTGTTCTGACTTTTCCGGCTTCATTTTAATTGTTCAATATTTCAAGCAAATCAGGCAAAGGTTAGTATTATTTTTCACATGATTTATTTAAATAATTATTTCAATTTTCCACTTCATTTTCTGCATGTCAATATAACCTTGAGCTATTTCTTTAAAGAGATATTTGACATAGTGTGACTTTTCTCTGCCTTTTAAAATAGAATGTGCCACATTTGCATTTTCACAATAGTAAGTGAAGTAAAGCTTTAGGAATTAGACAGTTAACATAAGCTTGATAAGTGTAATTACTCAAGCCAAGTAACTGACAAATTTTCATTTGATTTTATTACAATTCACTGGTGTTGGCTTTAGCAATTTTAGTATCATACATCAGGCTTTTTGCAAACATTTTTTTTTCCCTTGCTTATTTCTGGAGGCCCCTATTTAAATGAAAATATAGTGGTAGGTGTAATAATCAATGCTTTCATGCATCCATTCACTTACTCTGTTTTAATTTTAAGATGCATATCACTTTACATTTGCATGACACTGTAGAGTTTCAAAGTGGTTTCATGTTCAGGAACTGATCTAATTTTATCATTTACCTTTGTTTTGGTAGAACAGACACGAATGGTGATGATTTTTCAGCTCAGAATTGCTTCCTCTCTTCTAGGCATATACTAATTTTGCTAGAGTGATTACTTTTTCCCAATCTTTACTTCCTCACTGTTACAGAATTACATATCTGGGTCTTTGCAATTCAACATTAGAATGCCTCTGAAGACAGTAAACAGAATATATTTCCCTGTCCTATTCATACTCCATTTGACCAAATGATTTGATTTGGCCAGTATAACCAACCTGTCAGTGATGAGGCAACCCTTCCCTCCTCCCCATCATAGTGTCAGAAAGATCAACCAAAGAGTGAGAAATTTTACCTCTACAAAGCAGTTACAATACTATTAATACTTTCCTGCAATGGGATTCAGTAATGAGGTACTCCTAAACCTCCCAGCCATAGACTTATCATTGAAGGACTAATGGGGAACCAGAACTCCCACCCTACCTAGTTGTAACAAGAAGTACCTGCTCTTGGGTGTCAATGTAGGCTGAGTGGGGACTTTGGACACCAATCATCCTCACAGCAATGAGGCAGGACACCCCCTTTCCCTTGCAGGAATGGTATCAGAGGAAACCACCTAAAACAGAAGCTTTAAATAAGGCCTAATACTTAAAATGTCCAAGTTTTAATAAGCAATCATTTGTTGTAAAAAGAATCATAAAGATCTCAAATTGAATGAAAGAAGACAACCATAGAGGCCAAGACCAGGATGACAAAGTTGTTAGAGTTATCAGACAAAGATATGTTAAAGCAGCCATCATAAAAATGCCGTGATGACCAATTACGAAAATGTGTGAAATGAATGAAAAAATAATTGTGGCAGAAAAATAGAGAGTTTCAACAAAATATAATAACTTGCAAAAATAAATAAATAAAAATTCAGTGGCTAGACCCAACACCAGAATGGAAGAAATAGAGCAAGAAAATAAGTGAACTTGAAGACAGAACAACAGAAATTGCCCAGTCTGAGCACAGGAGAAAACAGAGTGAAAGCAAAATGAACAGAGCTTCAGGGACCAGTAGAACTACAACAACAAAATTCTACCATTTTTGTCACTGAGTTCCCAGAATGCGAGGATAAAGAGAGTGTAGCTAAGCAAATTATTTAAAAGACTAATGGCAGAAAATTTTCCAAATTTGCCAAAACATTTAAACCCACAGAGTGAAGAAGCTGAGCAAATACCAGCCAGGATAAGCTCAGAAATCTACACCAAAACACATCATAGACAAAAAGAACAAACAAACACACAAACAAAAAACCTGGAAAGCAAAGAAGAGAAATGACACCCTAAGTATAAGGGGAATGTATACAAATGACAGTGGATTTCTCATTAAAAACCATGAAAGCCAGAGGCAATAGCAACACACTTTTAAAGTGTCAATCCGCAATCCCATAGCAAGCAAAAATATCCATTAGGATGAAGAGGAAATCAAGACATTCCCAGAAGTTAAAATACAAGAATTTTCCTGCAGCAAATCTACCTTAAGATATGGCACTAAGGGGGGCGGGGAGAAGGGCATGCCTTTAACCCGCACTTGGGTGAGGCAAAGACATAAAGTGTAACTGTAGTGTTTGTACCCTCACAATACCCTGAAATAAAAAAAATAAAAAAAAAAAAGATATGGCTAAATAAAACTGTCTAGACAGAAAGGTAACAGTAAAATCAGTAAAGTTAAAACATGCAGAAGGAAAAAAATATAGTAAACAAATTTATGGTAAATACAATAGACTCTCTTCTTAAGTAGTCTAAATTTCGTCTGACTATTGAAGTAAATATAATATTTCCTGATGTTGTTACTAGTGTAATTGTATATAGAGAAAATATTAAAAACTATTGTATTATAAATGGAGAGAGAAAACTGACACAAAGAGATTAGGGTTTTTATACTTCTCTTGAACCAGTAAAGTAACAATTTCAGTAGACTGTGTTAAGTTTTTATGTATGTATGTATATATATGAAAATAAATGAAATACCTACAGCAATCACTATAAAAGCTACACAAAGTGTTAAACAGAAATTGTACCAGATACTTGTTAAAAATGACAAAGAAGATTTTATTCAGCACTATTGTAATAGGGGAGAGAGATTGAACTTTTATCTCTGCTGAAACAAAAGGCAGGACAATTTTTAAGCACTGTTGAGCTAGTGGGAAAATCCTGGGGGACATCAGGGGTGAGTTTGGCCAATGTGATTGGGCCATCTGTGCTTGCTAATTGGCACTTCTGAAAGTTAGGCTCCTGCTCTGCGGCAGAGACTGGGATAAGACAGTTGTGCCACCTTTCCTGAAGATTATCTTTCAAAGGCATGGATGCCATCCAGGTCTTTGAGAAAGGTATTCCTAGGTTGCAAAACTGGCAAGACCCTGGGAGATTTAAATATGAATTGTGCTGAAAAAGAAATTACAATAGCAAATTTTCTAAGTTAAGAGCTTTAATAAAAGGGATGCCTGGGCCTGTCTTCAGGAAAAAAATTGTTTAAATTTTAGTCAAGCTAAGGGGGACATTAAGGACGTCTTGGTCAATAGAGATACACTGGCACACACTACACATGAGTCAGAATATAATTGTAAAATGTTGGTCCAGTTGCCCACAGCAAGGCAAGCAAACTAAACCAAACAATTTAAAAAAAGAAAAAACAAACAAAAAATATAAATAAAGTGTCAATACTAAGTCCTAACATATCAATAACTAAACTGAGTATAAATTATCTGAATTTTCAAGACAAGTCAAGGCAAAGATTGGCATAGCAGATTAGTAAACATTACCCAGTGATAAGCAATCTTCAAGAAACTCATTTCAAATATGATGATATGGGTAGATTGAAAGTAAAAAGATGGAAAAAGAATATCATGTAATCATTTCAAAAGAAAGCAGGAGTGACTATTAATATCAGCTAAAATAGACTTCAAAACAAAGAATATTACCAGAAAGGAATTTTATATAATGATTAAAAATGTTAGTCCAGTGAAAAGACATGACAATCCTAAATGTGTATGCAACAGACAACAGAGCAACAAATTATGTATGTAAAGAAAAACATGATAGAACATAAAGGAGAAAGAGACAAATCTGCAATTATAATAAAAGACTTCCCTGTCTCAACAACTGAAAGAACAAAAGAGAAAAGCAAGGATATAGATGAGCCCAAAACCACCATCAACCAACAGGATTTTATTGATATTTATAGATAGAAGACTTCACTCAACAAAAGTAGAACACTCATTTTTAAGTGTCTATGGAACATACACTAAGATAGACCATACCCTAGAAAAAAATTCAACAAACATAAAAAAGAATCAAAATCACGCTGGTGTGTTCTCTGACCACGGCGGAATAAATCTAGAAATCAGCAACAGGAAGATAAAAAGAAAATCTCCAAACTTTTAGAAGCTAAATACTACATTTCTATATAATCCATAGGTCAAAAAGGAATTCTCAAAAGAAGTAAAAACACGTTAAACTGAAGGAAAATGAAAATAAAACGTATCAAAATCAAATCTCTAAGATACAGCTAAAACAGTAAAAGAATATTTTATAATACTAAATGTTTGTGTTAGAAAAGAGAAAAAGTTTAAAATCATCTCTCTGCCCTCAAGACTTCAGAAAAAGAAGATCAAAATAAGCCTAAAACTAGCACAAAAAAGGAAAGGAAAGATAAAAACAGAGATCAATGTAATTGGATACAGAAAAAAATGGAGAACAGCAATAAGAAAAAATCAATAAACTTCACAAACCTCTTGCAAAATTGACAGAGAGACAGAGAAGATAGAAATAAGAGAGAGAGTAAGAGAAAGACAGAAGATACAAAATTACCAATTACAGGAAGGAAACTAGAGATACCACTTCAGGCCCTGCAATCATAAAAAAAATAAAAAGGGAAATGCTACAAACACCTCTACACACATAGATTTGACAATTTAGATAAAATGGACCAATTCCTTGGGGAAAAAAATTATGAAAATCATCCAATAGGAAATAAAGAATTTAAATCACTGCATAGCCACTAAGGCAATTGAGATAACTTACCCCCCGCCCACCAAAAAAAAAAAAAAAAAAAAAAGAAAGAAAAGAAAAAAAGAAATCTCCATGCTCAGATCATTTCTCCCACTAGTTTAAAGAATTTGACACCAATTCTACACAATCTTTTCAAAAATACAGAAATGGAGGAGACACTTTCCAATTTATTTTATGAAACTGGTATTACCCTGAAACCAAAACTGGATAAAGAAAGTACAATAAAAGAAAATTACAGACCAATACCTCTTATGAATATAAACATAAAAATACTTAAATGTATTAGTAGAAATAAAAAAAAAAGTTTATTCCAGGGATCCAAATCTGGTCCAATATTCAAAAATTATTTAATATGATTTACCATATTAACAGAGTAAATTTTTACAAATAATGTCATCATATAAATCTGTGAAGAAAAAAAAAACTGGCCAAAAAATTCAACATGCTTTCATGATAAAAACCTCTCAGAAAAATAGGAATAAAAGTAAACTTCTTCAACTTGATAAAGAGCATCCCCCCCTTAAAAAAAAAAAAAAGAGGTCTACTAGCATATTTTTTCTCTTATAATCAGGAATAAGACAAAGATATCTGACTTCACTGCTCTTATTCAACTTTTTGCAGGGAGTTCTAGGCTGTGCAATAAGGTAAGCAAAAGAAATAAAGGTATATAGATCAGACAGGAAGTAATAAGACTCCCCATGCAAACAACACAAGTGAGTACAAAGAAAATCTCGAGAAATCTAAAAACAAAACAAAACAATCTCCTGGAAATAATGTGTTGTCCCTGGATAACAAGATCAACATACAGAAATTAATTATATATCTATGTATTAGCATTCAATATGTGAACAGCAAAATAAAAATGCAGTATCATTTATAATTACCCAAAAAATACTTAGGTGTAAATCTAACAAAATATATATTAGATTTTGGTGTTAAAGAATACAAAATGTTGGTAAAATTAATGAAATAAGACCTAAATAAACAGAGAAAAATATATACTGTACCTGTACATATGGGTTGGAAGATTCAATGTAGCAAAGCTCAAACTCGCCCAATCGATACACAGGTTTAACACAATTCCTGTCAAATAGAGGACAGCAGGAATTCAATACAAATGTATAGTATGAATATATATTATATACCATAATATAATATATAATATATGATTTTAAATGATCTTTTTGTTATAGCAAGTGAGGTTTATATAATTGTCAATAAGCTGTCTCTCTAGGTTTTGCTGGTGTCTAATTTCTCGCTAAATTTTCACTTACATTGCTCATTTGTTATTTTAATTACATCTAATTAAATTAATTAGATGGGATATGGAGAGAGTCCTTTCTCCTCATTGTGGATTGATAAAATACATCTGCACACTTATAATTAAAGAATACAGGAAGATGAGGGATGGATCAGAATTTTCTTTTTGTAGCTGTTCATTTGATACATAGTATCAGATTAAATATTTCATATACGGATTATTTAAGCTTTTATTGGAATTTATTTCTAAATCGACCTGACAATTGATGAACAATAAAATGGACTTTAGTTTCATTTAAATTATGTTCTTTAAATTCTATGCCATGGAGCTGTAAAAAAAAAATAATAATAGAAAGTCTCTATATATTTTCTATTTTTACGAATCCATTTTCAGGTTTCTATCACCTGTTCTAGGATGTTCACTCTATTTCAAAAATTGCAAAATATCTGAGGAAGTTTGACAGTTTTTGTTAAAGAAATAGCCTTTCATGAATTTTCTGTCCTCAAACCTAATTTTTCTAAGTTTATAACTAAAGTACAAAATGATGATTTTAATGTTCACATAAACTGTTTTCATTCACGCAATTCATCAGGCAGAATATTTAATTTTCTCTTGTTTTCATTCTTTTATTAGCATAAAATAATTATTTTGCTTGTTATCATGATAATTAAAATCTCTCAATGCATTAACACAAACCTATTATACTAACTCTTAACTAAATAATTATTTGTATTACAGTTAATTTAATTTTAATTGTTAACTAGTTTTCCTCTACCTTATTAAAAAGACATAAGGTCATAAATATAAATATAATTAATTTTAGAATATCTAATGATTATTCTTAAAACTTTTACTACTGGGCTAATTTTTTTTTCTGTTTCAATTTCCTTTTCCCTTTTATTTTCTTTCCCCCTTTTGAATTTTTCCTTCTCAGGCTTTTTCCTCTCTCTGATATTTTTAAAATCATACCATCCTTAGAGATATTTTTATCACTTTTTCCTTTTCTGTAACATCCTCTGAATTGCTCATTTAAATATTATTAATAAAATAATTAGCCTAAAATTAAATATAAAAGATATAATAATTTAACATGGTTTCATGTTCATTGTTCTTTAGTTCAAAATAATAATTGTGCATTTTCCATTTTCCTTCTCTTACAAAGGTAAGTTTTGCTTGTTAAATCTGCCCAACAAGTTATTTTTTCCTGCATTTGTGCCCAGTAATGAATAGAATGGTTCTTTTTTTATTATAAATTAAAAAATTATTTTTAGGTTTTAGACTGGAACATTTAACATTAAGAATGATGGAAGACATGCAGCTGAAAACAAAGACATTAGTAGAAATCTCCGGATGGAACAGTGATTTCCTACACACACACACACACACACACACACACACACACACTAATGGCAAACTCACAAACTAGCCCATTACCCCATCTTACTATCTTAGTGCTGCTGGAAAGTTAAAAAAAATGAGAGTATTTCCGAAAGTAATTTAACAATCTGTCTTAGTAGCCTGAGAAACACTAAGTTTAGTAGTTGGTGTACTAAAGCAAATCTCTCTACAGCCTTCAATTGTTGAATTAACGAGAGCGATTGCTGGCACTTTGCATGCTTCTCCCAAACACGAAATCTGAGAATAGATATACCTTACTATCAAGGCACGTATTCAGCTTTTCTATTGTGTCACCAGACATTTGAATGATTTTCAAAGTAAAATTCTTTATTCAACTTGAAAAAAATGACCTATGGGAAATTTGGAACTCAGTAGACTAAACTATATAATAAATTCTTTGAGAAAAGAATGGTAAGGCGAGTATAAGAAAATACAAACCAATTTGAAATAGGAGAGCAGCAGTATAGTAAAAAGCATGAGATATTGAGCTAAATACTGATTTCAACTACTGGTTCTGCACGTATTAATCATGGGAAATTGGATAAGTTTCCTAGAAATTCCTATGTCTCAGTTTCCTCACATGTAAAAAGGATAGCATTATACTAATACCTAATTTATACTTTATTCCGAAGATGACATGAGTTTATTAATTTACCGCATACTAGAAAGTGACCAGTGAACAGAAAACAATAAATTAACATTATTATTATATGAAAGAGAGCACAACACTACAGAGTCTATAAGCATTAAAAGGATATCAAATGACTACTATGTACAACTCTCTGCTCACAAATTTGATAACCTAGGTGAAATGAATTAATTCCTTGAAAGACACAATCTCCCAAAAGTTACAAAAGAAGAAACAGTCTTAATAGGCCTGTATCTATTAAAAAAATGAATCAATAATTAACAACATTGCAAAAGAGAAAGCACCAGGCCCTGATAGGCTCACAACTGAACTATACCAAATATTAAAGAAAAAAATTATACCAATTCTCCACAATCCCTTTCAGAATATAGAAGTAAAGGTGATACTTTCTAACTAATTCTATGAGGCCAGCATTACCCTAGTAACAAAATCAGAAAAGGACATTACAAGAAGAGAAATTTATGGACCAATATCTCTTGTTAACATGAACACAGATGCAAAAATTCTCAACAGAATATTAGTCAATAGACTCCAACAGCATATAAAAAGAATTATACACCATGATCAAGTGGGATTTAGCCCAGATATGTCAGATTTATTCGACATGCAAAAATCAGTCAGCGTAATTTATCACATCAGCAGGCTAAAAAAGAAAAATCACATGATCACATCAGCAGATGTAGAAAAAGCATTTGACCAAATCCCAAACACATTTGTGATGAGAAGTACAAATGTTTAGGTTACATATGCATTATTAATTATTGACACCATTCTGTGCAACAGATCACTAAAGCTTTTTCCTCCTGTTGAGGTGGAACTTACACTTTTGACTTATTTCCCTTTATCTCTCCATTTTTAGTGCTTGCCTTTTTCAAACTTCCAGTAACCTATGTTTTTACTCTTATGTAAATAAAGCAAACAGACCTAAATGTAAAGAAAATATTGTCATAACCATTCACAATGTAAAAGGAAATAGAAACAAAAGAGTCAATAAATATTATTACACATTAGAGGATAAAGATTACAACCAAAATTAATGAAAAGCAGAGGCCCTAAAATATCATTTCATTGCTCACATTATATTTTAGAAAAAGGGTATCATTATGTAAAAATATAATAGATATCAAGAGAAAAAAAAGTAAAAAACTAGAGCATCCAGAAGGGAGAAAAGGTATATTTTGTTTAATAAATATTTAATACAAAATTTTAAATAACATCGTTTACAAATATTTCTAAATATGAGGAAAAGGAAAGGAAAGTTATCCATTATTAGAATGCAAATGTTGACTGGAACCTCAAATTTATAAGTGGAAATAATATTAATAGCAAAATTAAAAATATAATCAACCTAGAAAATATACACAAAAAGGAGCAATAGACTAAATTACTTATTCAAAATAAAGATGGAAAGAATGAAATCAGATATGTCAACAGTTATACAAAGCATGAATTAACTAAGTTTTGTTTTTTGGAAATAAAAGATGGCCAAGTTGGTTTAAAAGATACGGACTAGCTTTATAAAATTTACGAACAACCGCAACAATAACAACAAAGGCAATAACAATAACCATACTGATGAAGAAAAACTTATAATAAAGGTGTGACCTAAGAGACAACAGCCAAATGCAATGGGAAAGAAAGTGGAATTGGCAATACTAATTTCAGATGAGGTGAAATTTGATGTTAATGGCAAATATTAGTAAGATTAAAATTATGAAAACATGCAAGACACACTTTATAAACAATATAATTCATCAAACTGTGTGCACTAAAGAAAGAAGCAACTAAACATATAAAGCAAAACTACCAGAAATGCAAGGGGATCCTGATAAAAACAGATGAAATAAAACAATAAAGTGAGAACATAAAAAACTAAATTTAAAAACTGTATATCAGACAGCTAATTACAGTCATTCCTTGTTGAGGGATTGGTTGTAGGACATCCTATGTCCCCACTACCCACAGATACCAAAATCCTTGGATGCTCAAGTCCCTGATATAAAATGGCAGAGTATTTTTATATAACCTATGCATATTCTCTGGCATACTTTAAATCATCTATGGATTACTTATAACACCTAATACTCTGTAAATACTGTGCAAATACTATGTAAATAGCTGTTATATTGTTTTCTTCAGGGAATAATGACAAGAAAAAAGGTCTGTACGTATTCAGTACCTACGCAATTTTTTAAAAATTTTCATTCCTCAGGTGGTTGACTCCACAGCTGTTTAAATCCACTGATGTGGAATCCACGGATACAAAGAACAAACTGTAATAGGAGTATACAAAGCTTTACCTTTAAGAAGAGATAAGTACATGAGTGTATGATTGTCTCTGAAATAGTTTCAGAATTCAATCATGTACTTAATCAAAAACAAAATTTTAACAAATAAAAAAGTTTAAGGATACCACCTGTCATCACAATCCAATTCAATTAGAAATAAATATATAAAAATTTTGATTTCATGAAATTTATTTAGCCTTCTTACGTTACAGATTGATTTCATTTTATTGACATTATAACAGCAAATTATCCTTAAAGCAGTGCAGAAATCTTCCTATTCTAGGTCCAAAAAGAAATAATAAAATCTTCACGTTATTAGGTATTAACCTACTAATTTACTGATTATTCTTTAAAAAATATTTATTTAATTACTCTGAAACTATTGGAAGATACAGGATTTTTAAATAAAGAATATAATTTATAAATACACTAATAATAACTACCTTAATTGTAATTAATTGGATTAATTAGGTGTAAATAATTGAAATTACTACCATTAAAATGGATAAAATGGTAAATCTGGAATATTATTTAGATTGCAGGTAGAAGCAACAATCACTGAAAATTTCAATTGTTTTAAAAGGAAAATGAAAGAATGCTTGGGAAAATAAGACTTTTAAGATGTCTTATTTTAAAGAACAAGCTAATACTGCCAAGAACCCTAGGAAGCTGCACTGTTCAAAGCGTAATTAGTAAAATCAAAATTTGAACTGAGAGGATAAAGGTGAGTTTAGAAAAGTGAAAGGAATCCCAGGAAGCTCTTCCACAAACAATTTTCAAAAAAAGAAAGAAAAGCACGGCATAAATGGTAATTAGATTATATGCTCAAAAAATTAGAGTAAATAGATAAGTTGGGAAGAAGTTGAAAGAATTTGAAACAAAAACCCTTTCATTCTCATAGATAAACTTGAGGAATGTGACTACCTTTTTTATCATTATTACAGAACCAATGATTTGCAGTATCTTAATTGAAAATAGAGATTCCCTGAATGTTGTTTTCCACAAATGATTCTAAATAAAGGGGAAGCTTACATAAACATGTATCTAAGGATATTTTTCTTATTTCATATAAAAGGTAAGTCAGTATAACTGTTTCCTTGACATTTATAAAATTAACCATGAACATGTAACTAGTCAGCTGTATTTAACTCAGAATTAATTCTCCATATCCTCCAGTAAAGCTGATTGTGCTAAGCAAAAATAACAATATAAAGAATGAGATAATGTCAGAAAAAATGTAACTGTAAGTTAAGAGTCAATAAAACTTCACAGGGACAGCCAGAAAACTGCAGCAAATGCAGACATTGGATAACGTGAAGCCGGAAGTAAACAAACACCTGACTGACCACAGTAACTTCAGTTGACTATCAGACAGGAAGTTCTCACCTCCCTCTCAAAATTTATCAGGATTTTTTTTCTTTTTTTATAATTGAGTTAAAATTATAAGATATTCATTGTAATCATGTTTTGGTCATTAATCACTAATCTCCTATGTGTAAAACTATTACTGAATTATTTAATTTCATTATTCTTGGTAAAATGGACAAATTCATCATATTATTTGACGTTTTAAAAATTATTATGAATAAAAATCATTTGTAATAACCCCAAAATACATTGTATTCATTAAATTAGGCAGATTTAACTTGATCTTTCATGAAAGATTCATTATTCACTGGGTATAGGCCAACAAAAAGGTCATAACTCCATACTTTCTCTCCTCTTCCTTTTCCAATAAGACAATTCCATTAACTTTTTTCACAGTGGTCTATGATCCTTCATAGTATTAGTAAGATATTTAAAATAGGCATTAAAAATAATGTAATAAATATTTCGTATTATTTTTACTCCACTAAATGTTGTAACTCCTTAGATAATTATTTAAAAATACATGTCAAATGGATGTCATAGTTTTCTAGATAAATTGACTTAATTTCTTTTCATTATAAAGAGCTAGTTAAATATTTAATGAGAATTGAATAGATAAACTATCTGGTCTATTTAAATTTTGTAGGATAATAACCACATACAGTGTTATTTCTCTTAATCACATCCTTGATTTATATTTTCTTCTCCCCCTGCTTCCTCAGTTTTGAGATCCTGGTTTGTTTTACAGCCAGCTTATAAAAGAAAACTGTGGCTAGAAGATCCAGAATCCTATTCTAGAACTAAAGTGAAACCATTTGACAGTAAGTGGGACCAGTTTTACTTCTGTCCCTTAGATTACTGACCTACTGCAGATACCGCCTATTGTATCTTCCTATTGCAGACACATCATCATACAGAAGTGTCTGATCTAATATATACGTAGGACAGTGAAGCATGGTACTATACTTTTTAGAGTGTTGCCTCTGAATTGGGGCTTTGCCTGTACCTTTATAAGACAGTCCCGAAATTCTCTCAGGATACCTCTGTATCGTGTAGTACATGGAATGAAAGATGACCAGTGGATTCCCTGGTCATCTTCTCACTCCTACCCCTCCTTTGCTGTCATGTGTGTTTGTCTCAGGTTTGATGCTATATGCTATGTAGCATTCTGTGTTGACAAATCAGTTATTTCTTATGCCCGCCTGCTGTGGTGCTAGCTGAGGCTCTTGGACAGGAAAGGTAAACTCAGAAAAGGAAACTGTCACTTTGAGGATGAATAAAGAAAGAACAAAGTAGGAATCCAGTCTAATCAACTTGTTTTCGTGTGACCTATTTATCTCCTTGAGAAACAGAGTCATATTATGACCCCATAGCGGTCTCTTGCTGACGGGATGGAAATTCAGAAGCAACTCAGAAAAAATTCAGGGTAATTATATTGGCCTTGATATACAGAAATTCATGCTATTGGACCCAACCTTTGCTTCAGTCTCTTCTCCCATGGCCAATCTGTTCATGTGCCCATTGTATCCAATATGGGATGGCTAATTTCAAAGCCTGAGCAACAACACTCACTGTCCTTCAAGGCTATCCCTGTGGCCTTCAAGTGGCCACAAGGCACTTTTGCCTGGTTTTGGATTGTATCCCTTTATTGAGTCAGATCATTTGTAAACCAATTATGAGCATGTTCGCCCTTCTTCAACTAGTTGTTTAGGAACCCACATCAGACCATAGGTATGGGCTTGGGAGCATGCTGATGCAGTTATGATGAGTGCCAAAGTGTCCAGGGCCATCTATTTATAGGTTAATTGTATACTTTTGGGTTGTAGAAAGTGAGCAATACTCTCTGGGCTGCCTGTTTATTTTGCCCATAGGAATCAATGATCTATAAACCATCTCCACAAACCCCTGTATTTTAAGGTACCCTGGCTTCCACTCTGACCTTGCTGGTCATTATGGTAACTGTGGCCTCCTGGTTTCTTGTCTTAAGCACCATCATTTATTTCAGGATCTTATCATCCCATTGATACTGATAAGCTCAGCTCTATGATCACCTTTCTATTATCAGCCCTGGCCTGCAGAGACCTACCACTGATCTTCTGTCCAGCACATTCCTAATGGCTTTAGTGAATGATGTGCCTTTTGGGCCATCCTATGTAACATAATTATCTGATAGGTCATCTGGCCTTGCATAATACATCCATTTTACCATGTCTATTTACCTCAGCCTCTTTTATTTTCCTTTTTCTATTATCTGCAGCACAACTGAATCATTTTCACTTCACTGAGAATTAACCATTGCTTTGTCCTGGCTTGGAAGACCATCCTAGCAGTAAATTAGCTCCATTTCCTAGAGTCCTTGCAAATCAGTAAATCCCATGTCTTGAGAAAGTATCCCAAAGTCAATGAATTATCCAGTATAATGTTCTAATCCCTTTAATCAAGTACCCTCAAATCTAGTCCTAGGGAATACTCTTCTAGTTCTTGCTAGTAAATGCTGATTAATCCTCACAATTCTTTGGCATATAGTTTTATTCATCCTTCGTTGAGCCCAGAATATCCTCATCCATGTTATGATGGGATTTAACCTCATTATTGACCTAATAGCCAGGAAAGTTTGTGGAAGCAGTTCCTGAGGTTATACATGATGTGTTAGAGATGAAAAGTCTCTCTAGTGTCATCTAGCACAATAGAAGTAATATATTTTGAAACAGTTTGTGCTCATTAGACACAACATATAGAAGTGATTAATCTCATTTTAATCTTCCAACATACTAATTATGGAAATCTCTAGTTGTTTTACATGCTGAATTTATGAATGATAGACTATTCTATTTCATTCTTCTTTCAAACTTCAGATTAAACTGCTAAATTGCATAGAATTGCTTAATTTCCTTGTATGTAATTATATCACTTTAGCAAAACTCCTCTTTGAAAAAAATTAACACAATATTTTAAAATATAATTGATGAGAAATAATACCATATTCTGAAATATTTTGTACTCCATTAAATAAGCAGAGTGAGAAGTTACGATCCCAAAGAGTGAATGATCTGTGTGGCCATTAAATAATGAGATGAGCCATTATTGTTATTTTATGATTAATTAATATTTCTCTAGTACTATAGAAATGAAAATATATTTTTGTTCTATTAAAATACAGATTCTTACCTTCACATTTTGTGGAATCAAAGTTACAGTAGGAAAAGCATATTATTTAAAAGCAATCGACCTCCAAGTAAAATGTTGGTGACTTGCTAGAGAGTTTTTTTTTCCCTTAAGATGGAGTCTCTCTCAATCACCAAGGCTGGAGTGCAGGGGCATTATTTACTTCACTGCACCCTCAAACTCTGGAGACTAAGTGATCCTCCTACCTCAGCCTCTCAAGTAGCAGAGACTATAGTTGAGTGCCACCCCTAGTTATTTTCACAACATTTTTGGTAGAGATGGGATCTCACCATGTTGCCCAGTGTGGTTTCAAACCCCTGGCCTCAAGCAATCCTCCATCTTGGCCTCCCAAAATGCTGGGATTATAGGCATGAGCCACTGCACCCAGCTGAGAGTTTTGAATAATTACATAGGCCAGTGGTTTTCAAGTTATTTGGAAACAGTTTGATTGTATTGGGTATTGCTTTCAAGATTTGTTAGGCTGGATCAGAACATCTTCTATGTAAGGCTAATTCTTTCGCACTACCAAAACTCTTCTGCTTATCCTCTTATATTATGAAATATTTTAGTTTGTCTTGTGGGAATAAGCTCTATTTCCAGCCCCATGGGAGCATCAGGCACTCTTCCATCAACTTCATTAGGCAATTATGTTTCAAGCTTTGGATGATTCCTCGGATATGCTATGATTACTATTCTGCCAAGTACTTGAAGGAGAACTCTGCATGTTTCTAGGGTTCCTTTTCTGTACAGCTCTCTGATAACGTGTCTTGCCGAATCAAGTTACAGTGATTGTAGAAAACTCAGCTCTATTTCCTCAACTGCCAGGCTTCAGGTAGGTTTCTCCTTCCTGCACTGCGGTCTGCAACCTCTCTCAAGACATGTAAACTGACAGTGTCCCTTCCAAAATTTATGTACTGAAGCACTAACCCCCAATGTGTCTGTATTTAAAGATAGGGCCTGTGAGGAGGTAATAAAGGTCAAATTAGGTCAAATCTAGGGTCCTAGATAGGGCTGATGCCCTTACAAGAAGAGGAAGAGACACAGAAGTTGCTCTCTCTGCCATGGGAGGACACAGCAAAGATGTAGCTGTCTGCAAGCCAGGGAGAGAATTACTATTAGAAACTAAACTGGCTGGCACCTTGAGCTGGTACTTACCAGTCTCCAAAACAGTAATAAATAATTTTTTGTTGTTTAAGACACCCGAATGTGGTAGTTTGTTATAGTACCTCTAGTAAAATAAAACAAGACACTAAGCCGGGGCAAGTACAGGGCTCAGTTCATTTGTTTCTCTTATTTTGAGAACACTGCCATCTTGATATCCAGTGTCGTGAAAACCATTGTTTCATATAGATTTTGTGTACTTTTTCAAGAAAGAGATTCAGTCTGGGCTTTGCTATGATGTTTCTTCTTCTTCTTCTTTTTTATTTCAGAATATTAAGGGGTACAAACAGTTTAGGTTACATAAATGGCTTTTGTAGCATTTGAGTCAAAGTTACAAGTGTGTGCATCACCCAGATAGTTTGCATTATACCAATTAGGTGTGAACTTACCCATCCCATCCTCATCCTCCCATCTGATTGATTTCCGATGAATGTTATTTTCATATGCGCACCTAGGTGTTGATCGATGATTTCCAATTTAATGGTGAGTACATGTGGTGTTTGTTTATCTATTTGTGTGATATTTCACTTAGAAAAATGGGCTCCAGTTCCATCCAGGTTAATACAACAGGTATTATTTCACCATTTTTAAGGCTAAGTAGTACTCCATGGTGTGTGTGTGTGTGAGTGTGTGTATGTATGTGTGTGTGTGTGTGTGTGTGTATATATATATATATATATATATATATATATATATCACATATTTTTAATCCACTATGTATTGATGGACACTTGGGTTGTTTCCACATCTTTGCAATTGTGAATTGTGCTGCTGTAAACATTCTAGTGCAGATGTTGTTTTTATACGATGTCTTTTTTTTCCTATGGGTAAATACCCAGTAGTGGGATTGCTGGATCAAATGGTAGTTTTACTTTTAGTTCTTTGATGTATCTCTATACTATCTTTCATAGAGGTTATACTAGTTTGCAGTCCCACCAGCAGTGTATGAGGGATTAATAAAATGTAGTATATGTACACCATGGTGTCCTACTCAGCCATAAAAATGGTGAACTACTTATTGTATTATCCTGGATGGAGCTGGAGCCAATTCTTCTAAGTGAAGTATCACAAGAATGAAAAAACAAACACCACATGTACTCGCCATTAAATTGGTAGTAATCAATCAATACTTCTGTGCACATGCAGGAAATAACATTCATAGGGTGTGGGGCAGGTGGGGGAAGAGGTGTGGATTAAATTCATACTTAATGGATGTGGTGTGCACTGTGTGGGGGATGGGCATGGTTGTAGCTCTGACTAGGGCAGTGCAAAGGCAATTTATGTAACCAAAGCATCTGTCTCCCCATTATACTCTGAAATTAAAAAAAAATATGGAATCACTTAATATCAATGCTAAATACGTTGGTATGTTTTTTACTTCAAATTATGAATGATAGAATTAGATCTAAAAGTTAGAGTTAAACATTGAAAAGTAAAGAATTTATTTATTTTTGAAGATATATAAAAAAACAAGATTTATATATTTCTATAGATATATAGATAGCATTATTATAGAATTTTGTATATGCTTGCACAATAATTAATACATTCAAGACACAATCATATCTATAAAATTCAGAAAGCATAAAGATAAAATAGGCAGCTATGTATTCTTGCCAACTCATCCTTCTGACTCCCCTATTTAATGTTTATCCTTCCATTACTTTTTTTTTGGAGCATTGCCATACATGTTTGTATGCATAAAAAATACTATTATAATTTTTTTGCCTTTGAATATTATAAAAATGATATGACATTTTGACATTTTTCTCCTAAACTTTACATTTCCAAGATTTATTTTGTTTATGAAAGTAGTTTTGTACCATTCATTTTTGTTATCTTTCATCATGTATATGCACCCTAAATTTTTATTTTCCTGTTAATGTATGCTCAGAATGTTTCTAGTTCTTGTATTATGAATAATGTTGTTATGAATAGCCTTCTGCCTGTCAATATATATGCATATTTCTTTACATTATGTAACTAAGATTGAAATTGCTGGGTCATAGGTACATATGTTCAATTTTATCAGACAAGTTCAACTTATTTCCCAAGGTGATTGTAGCAATCACACTTCTATTAGCCACACTTGAAGTTTCTTTTTTTTCACATCTTTCCTACACTTTGTTTGTAGCCTATCTAGTGGTTAAAAAATGCCATCTCATTGTAGTTTAATTTTCATTTTTCTGATTATTGATGAAGTATAACCTATCTTCATAGGTTTATTTGCATTTTTCTTCGGTGAAATGCTTGTGTCTATTGACAATATTTTAGTTTATCTTTTATGTACATTTTTAAACAATTATGAAACTAAATAATTTTCATCAAACAATAAGAGGTATGCACTCACTTAAAATGGTATGATGCTCTATTAAAGTAGAATAATTGCAAATTGAGAAATGCTATAGTCTTGAAAAAATAATTTCTTCAAAATTATTTTTCTTTTAGGCTTAAATATGGTTAAGTTTATTTGGATAGAGTAGTGAGATTTCCAGGCAAACTTAATACATAACATTTCTCACTTATATTTTTGTGAGGAAGGGTATTTTAAATACTGTGTAACAAAGACATAACATATAACATATGGAAATATTTTGAAAATTATAAAGTTAGTGTGAAATGTAAGTTTTATTATTGTTAATTTGCTGTCAAACATGAACATACAGACTATTGTCTGTGGACAATTGTGGCTTGAAAGCAAAATGTACACTGTTGTGTTACCAGCAGAAAGCTCACAATTAGGGAAAATCTATAAACTTCATTTCCAAGTTAGCTCTTATGTACTGGCAGTCTATAATCCACAGTGATAGAATTGTCTCATACTGGAGGCAGCATTATTTGGTTGCCTTGACAAGAATTGTACCTTGGAGTCAGCATCTATTTCAGAGGCTTGGTGCAAAGATTCAAATATAATCCTACATAAAGTATTAAATCAAAGTAATTCTAAGACTCCTACCATTGAGAAACATCACTGTAATGAACACTGTTTACAGTCCCATTGTAAGGTCTTCTGGGTAAATGTCTGGAAAACAATACATATTGCAGCAATGTATGTGCAGCTTTTTGTCTTTTTAAGATGTAATTTGCAGCCCCAGATACACTTTAAATTGGCGATTTTGTCCCAGATACGCTTTACATTGGTGATTTAGTCTTTAGAATAACTCAGGTAATAATGGAGTTAGGTCATTAACAAGATGGGTAATCAGTCATCCACACTTCATGTGTACTGTGTGTTTTGCAGAATTCTAAATGTAATGCTGAGAATCCTGCCCTGTAAACACAATGATACAAGATGATTGTGATTCAGAGTACTGACCCTCTCCCACACTAGGCATATTCATGTAGCACAAAATATCTATATTTATAAAATATATCAATTCTACTCGGGAAACTAACTCTCTTTTTTCCTCAATAAAAATATATCATTAAGAAGCTACTTTCTTCTTCTTGGGAGGCCTAGCTATTTAATGTGAAGTTAGGAATTTTACTCTTGAGACAGCTATATAGAGGATATAATGACAGAAAAAAAATATTAAGCTTTTCCAATGCAGAAAACCTTATTTGGAAGACAATCTTGCAACCATGGATTACAGTGAACATTGCTCTGTAGGTGGTTTTATATCATTGTAATACAGAAATTTGAGACTTGGAGATATGAATAGATCACAAAGATGGTGTCATTTTTTCTTAGGAAGTTCTTTCTCAATTTCTTTTTCCATTGACCTGATAATATATACTTTCTTATTTTCTTTCTCTGACATCTTTTAGTTCTCTTGTAGCAAAAATTTTTATCAGGCAGGTTGTTAATTGTGTTAATAAATCACACTCAGTGGTAAATAACATTTACTGTAAGTTTTAATTTTTAAAATTTTAATCAAATAAACTCATCTTTACAATTAAATATTCAAATCTTCACTCCCAAGATGCTTGGAGGTCATTTTAAAAGGAAGTTACTATATTTTTCACATCGTTTTCAGTGCCATCAGAATTAGATTAAATATGAACTATTTTAGTTGTAGTTAAAAATTATTTAGCTGTACTGTGCCAAAGAATAGGAGATTAAAAATGCTGACAACAACTTGCATTATCTACCAAACTCAGAAAATAAAAGAAAGCATATCGAGAGAAAAACTGACTATGTGTTCTTGGGAATTTATCTCCAAATCAAGAAGTTCTAAGGTAAAAAGGAGTGACTCTGGGGAGGGATTGCTAAAGGCTACAGGGTTTCTTTGGGGATGTATTGAAGATATTGAAAAACTGACTATGGTGATGACTGTACAACATTTGGAATGTACTAAAATCCCATTAAATTTTACACTTTGAAAGAGCAAATTGAGTGGTATGCAAGTTCTCTGTGTGGGTGTGTATTTGTGTGTGTGTGTGTGTGTATCTCTCCTGTTCTATTTTAATCCCCTTACCACTGGAAAATATAACAGTGGAAATGATAGTGGCAGCATTAACTGTTAAAAAAAAAGACAAAACACTTTCCTATGACGTACTACTTTCTTTCTTAGTATTGTACAAACTAGAGAAAAAGAAATATTGCCAGACAGGTCAATAGTGCCCAGTAAAATTACAGACTCCTGAGAGGAACAGGGGTTGTTTGAAAACATTAGAATACTCTTAAGTAATGCATACTGCATGTTGTCAAATGATATATAAAACTTACAATATAATGATTTAGCCATATTGCTAATAATCACTTTCTTATAAAAACACCATTGATATTTTCACAACAAAATTATTTAAATCTTGACTGCTAAGTGAATTCCCCAAAGACATATCACTTTTACATAGAATAATATAGATTAAATAGACTAGAAATTATTTCTATGGCTAATCTTCAACCTTTAAATTGAAATATAAGTAGTATGCTGAGTTATATAATAAAATAGAATTATACATCTTAAAGCAATCTTATAAACCCTCTCCTACATATGCATAAATATAAAATGACTTCAAATATTATGCAATCTTGCATTTTTATTCTCAAAAAAGTATATTTTTGTCAAATTGAATGTATTATATTTGGAGTTGTAGATTATATCATGAAGGGACTATTTATAATATTTAAAATATATGGATGTATACCATAAAAAATATTTGACACATTTGCCTAAAACTCATAAAATATAAAATATATCCAATTTTAAATAAACAATTTCTATTGTAATATGTAGTTACAAAGGCAATTATAAATAGAAATAATATGTGTATTTTAATTCTGTATAAAAATATACTTTGGGAGAAAGAAAAATTAAATCTGTCTGAGTCTGATATACATTCCTAATTTTCTCCATTGCTAATGGGCCCACTCATGCTTAAAGAATCAGCTATACCCATGCAGAGCTCTATATACTGATCACATTATTATCTCAGTGAAGGGTATTCTTCCACCCCATATCTATCTGCCAAATTTCTTAGAACTGAATCGATATTCTTCAAAAAGTCAAGTACTCTGTGCTAGATATATGTAATGAATCAATGTTGCCTAATGGTGGCTGCTGAATGGCGGCATGGTGAATTCACAGTCACTGAGAGGAAGGAAGCCAGAAAAACTACTTATTGTTTCACTAAAGCTCAACTTCAAAGATTGTGGCATCATTAGATGGTTGGATGCATGACTGCGAGACTAGGAATATCTGTAAAAATAAGGAAGGAATGTGGTCTCTAAGGAGCAAAATTTCTTGGCTAAAGGGGCTAAAATGTCTAAGTGATCTAGAAATAGCATGTCAAAGTGCAACAGACTGTCCTACGGGCCACAAATACCAACAGAAATGCTTGTATTATAAGACCACTCTCATTTCTTTCAAGTGATTTGCCTACTACATTCAGTCTATCTTCTGTTTTATTCAACTTCTTGTTATCTGTTTCTACATTTTCTGGAGAATAAAACTCTTCTATGACCTAAGCCTATGCCATTGATAAGTAATATATATATTTTAGTGGACAATTTATAAGTTAACTTATTCATTTAAGATTTCCACTTTGCCTGTATTTTCTGAGATGCATTGTCATAACTTTGATTCATTTGCCATATCTTTTTAGTTTACTTGTAAGGAGAAGATGTATCTTTGTGGCACTAGAAATATGTTTGGAGCAAAATCAACTATAATTCAATACACATAAATTTCTCATAACATACAAAAACATACAAAATGAATGAAAATATTTTTAAAAATAACTATTATTAAACTCTACAGCTATTAATGACTAGAATAAAATTATGTTAATTAAAATGCATTTATGTAATCATAATTAAAAGTCTACTTTCTTAAACCTAAATGTCAATTAAATAAAATGAGTCGAGTCAATATGTATATGGATATAGAAAAAGAATTAGAAAAAGAGTGATGTAAATATTATAAAAAGTCATAATTATAACTAAGTATTTAGTCAGTGATTAGAACAAATGACAACTGGGCTCATTTTCATCCTTCTTATTTAGGCTTAAATATCAGCTGTCAGCATGTCTGCTCTCTATCTTTCTCTTTCTTTTTTTCCCTCTCTCTCTCTTCAACCCCTTCCTTCTACCCAATTTCTTTGATGGCAAATGTCACAATTTTAATATACACTTTTTGTTTTCTTGTTTGTCTCCTTCAGTGGCTTTTAGTATTTGTCATCATATTAGTCTCAATGGCAGTGGTAGTAGCAGTAAATTTTTGAGTGAAAAAAAGTTGTTTTGTTGATGCTAGAGTTAAACATTTGACATACTTTCTATTCCCTGCATCTATCTGTGGACCCCAAAAGTGCTGGGAGAATAATTTAGGATAGCACAGAATACGATGTTTAGATATTGAAAGGTGCATGCTGCTTTGTAGGAACAAGCCACTATTCTGCATTTCCGTAATACTTTCATATAAATACACTCAACAGCCACCGCTTCCTGTGATCCTTCTAGAGGATATAGTATTTGATTATAGTAATTTGGAATCTTATGCTGGTTCCCTAGTATCTGGGTTGAACTGTATCACAGTGTTTGATACATCTGAGACTACAGAAACCACCATTGCTGAGAAAACATCTTCCCAACCCATGACAGCACCTTCTGAGATGGCTATTGTTCACAGTTAATTAACATTTACTTCTGGATATGAGAAAACAAGAAATACTGCTGGAAATAATATCCAGGGATCTTATTCTACAGATCTAATTTTACCAGGACAATTCTATCAGAGATTGGATGACCATGGACATAATCCCTACTGCCATGATTAGAGCCAAGATAGTTACTTTACAATTAGAGATGTGTAGAGAGAAATGTATAGAAGGTACTGGGATTTTGTTAATTGGGCTTAAATTCTTTAACTGTTTTCCTCCAATGTATTAAAATATGTGGGCTAAAAAAAGAACAAATGACAACTGACTAATGAAATATGCTGTATATTTAATTTGGATATCTTAGCACTGTAAAATATATTGTGAAGTTAGAACACATTACAAATTATTTTTCTATACAATCACCCATTCCTCTCTGGATATTAACCACTAAATTTATAGCAATTGACATTTAGATTCAAATAGTAATGTAGTGGGAATATTTTATTTTTATTTTACTTTTTGGTATGCTAGACTCTTATGATGCATTTGAGATTATATTTTTGTTTCCAGACATATATCGATTTATCCTTTAAAAATGAACATAAATTTCCCATTTTCGAAGAAAATAAATACATGATTTATAAAAGTCAAGAATCTTGTCACATTCTTTCCCACAAATTTAGATTTGTGGGTACACAAACATTAATTATTCCATTGGTATATTTCAATATATTAATAGATTGCCTTTAAATTATTGATATTAAAAGAATTATTTTTTTAAAAAATAGAAATGTCAATTTTTAAGATCTCCAGATACAAAATCCACTAGCTGAGTTAAAGAGAAATTCCTCACCAAGTTGATGATTCATATATCTCATCACAAAATAAGACATTTATTTTTAGACGCAGTAGACATATTTTCATGATTAAGGTTAATGACATAGCTCATTGCTATTCAAATCTCACTGAGAGACAATTTCGGAAGTAAGGTACTGATGGGAAGCAACTACCAATATTTATTAGAGTACCACAATGAAAAATTGCAAACTGCAGTGTGCTGGTCTTAAAGGAGTCCTGTTTTGCATTAATAGAACCAAAGGTTTTAGCCTTTTATATGGTGTAAACATACATGACTTCAGAGGGAAAAAAATTTAAAAAAAATGCCTGAACAAATAAGAAAGCACAATATTTAGAAAAGCAGCTGAATATTACTTTGTTTTCTATTTACAAAAAATTCGAACCCCAGGAAAATATCTTAGGAAATAATTTGTGATGATGCAACTCTAATGGATAGGAACCAAGGGGTATAGCTGTTGCAAAAAACGATTGACCTTCATTTTTGACGCAAAATGAAAAGACCTGCTATTGTGCTGACAAAAAGGTATTGGACCTACAGCTGCCTACATGCTGGTATATAAATAAAGGGTTTTGACATAGAAATTTACTCAGGCTTAAATTTTCCTACTGTATTCTATACAAGTTTTAAAATAAAAATAAAACTGTAATCGAAAAGTTAAATGTAGAGACAACTCAGTGTACAATTTATTTAGTCTTCAATGAATTGCTTTGGGTCAAAACAGTGGTAAAAGCAGACTTATGCTAGTCTCAGAAAAATAAATGTCCCAATTCCATTGTCTTTTCCACTTGTCATATACACAGTCATTATAACTATGATAAGGAGAAGAGAGATAGGGTTCTTATACTGCTATGAAACTTAATGAGTTGGGCCGGGCGCGGAAGCTCACGCCTGTAATCCTAGCACTCTGGGAGGCCGAGGCGGGCGGATAGTCCTGAGCTCAGGAGTTCGAGACCAGCCTGAGCAAGAGCGAGACCCCGTCTCTACCAAAAATAGAAAGAAATTAATTGGACAGCTAAAAATATATATATAGAAAAAATTAGCCGGGCATGGTGGCACATGCCTGTAGTCCCAGCTACTTG
>RJWJ010005638.1:0-66895 GCA_004363605.1 Indri indri | reverse complement strand
GAAAAGAAGCCTCTCATTCTGAAGGACAAAATAAAATCCATGTTTCTCAATATTTTTAAAGCTATAGCTTCCTTAATGAGCATAAAATTCTTACATCCTTCTTTATTATTTGGAATGCAACATAAGTAACTGAAAATAAATAAAGGGGACAAGTATTGTCATTTGCAAACTTCATATAACCTTTCTCCTACCATGTCCCCTTGAGAATCACTGGTTTAAATCATATCACAGACATAAAACAAGCTTAAGTACTCAGGGGCCACATGGACGCTGTAGTCTCTCAAGTACAAGTGTCACATAGACCTTGAAGTACAGTCAACCCTTAAATATTCACAGATTCTGTATTTGTGAATTCACCTACTCATTAAGATTTTTGGCAACCTCAAAATCAATACCAGCAGGGCTTTCATGGTCATTCACGGACATATACAGAGCAGTGAAAATTTTGATTCGCCCAACATGCAGGTTCCCAGCTACAAACATGTGTCCTATTTGTGATCTATTTAACGGCATGTTTTTCACATTTTTGTGTTTTTGGTGATTTTGCTGTTTAAATGACCCGCAAGCAGCATACTGCTTACGTGCTGTCTAGTGTTCCTAACTACAAGAAGTCTACAATGTACCCTATAGAAAAAATATTTGTGTTAGCTAAGCTTCGTTCAAGCTTAAGTTACAGCATTGTTGGACATAAGTACAATGCTAATGAATCAATAATATACATTAAATAAGGTGTCTTTAAATGGAAACACACGTAAAACAAAATTATGTGTTGATGAGTTGACAAAAATGTGACCAAAGTTTCCCAAGAACTAATCCTGTATTTCCTCCAGGAGCAATGGTTCAGTATTCACTAATTCAATGTTCACAAAGACTTTATACACATATATAAACACATATACTTTTTTTTTTACTACTAATGGGGAAAGTGAGGTTCAATTCCTTTTTTTCTGAGACAGAGTCTCACTCTCTTGCCCTGGGTAGAGTGCAGTGGTGTCATCGTAGCTCACTGCAACCTCCTGGGCTCAAGCAACCATTCTGCCTCAGCCTCCACAGTAGCTGGGACTACAGGTGCACGCCATGATGCCCGGGTAATTTTTCTATTTTTTGTAGAGATGGGGTCTCACTCTTGCTCAGGCTGGTCTCAAACTCCTGAGCTCAAGTGATCCTCCCACCTTGGCCTCTCAGAGAGCTAGAATTACAGGCATGACCCACCACACCTGGCCCACAGAGACATTACAGAACATAACTACTACAAATGAAATAACTGTACTTGTAAAATAGTGAATCACATGCACACATCACAAAATCACATCAAAGAATGTTAGAGAAGGAGGCAGATTCAGGGTGGAAACCAAGGTCAAAGACAAATGGCCATTAAGGATGTTATTTTATTTTAAACCAGAAAATGATGGTGTAGTTAATGCTAGCCATCTTTCCCAAGATAACCAATACAGCCTAAGGTGCAACATAGTGAATAGAACACTGGACTGAAAGTTGGGAGGCCTGGTTTCTTGTCCCAACTCTGCAAAAATTAACTTAGGCAAGTCATGTAACCCCGCCCCCCGCAAGCATCCGTTTCTTGAGTCATTTAAATTTTGTGGCAGTAAGAAGTCATTTTTGCCGTAATTATTTATTATCTACAAATGGTTTTCACATAAATTATCTCATTGGATGACCTCAATGGCCCCTTGTTACTCCAGAATTATGTAACTCATAGAATAGAATCATTCTACCAAAAACAAAAAATATACCAAATGTTTATAATACTAAGAAAAATTGTCCTTTGGACTCTTTATAATAGACATTAATCACAGACAGGACTTCCTATATAAGAGCTAGACAACTGTGGACTTCTTTTTAAATTGAATTTATTAAATCACCATTTTCCTTTTAAAAATGAGAGAGAAGCATTCCCAGTATATGGCCATTCTTGCCCTACCACAAATTTTACAAATGTGGAGAAGCAAAAGTGCCACTAGATGGAGCAGGAACAACAGACATGTATTTATCTGCTGTTGAAGGAACCCTAGTAGTCCTCAAAAGGGATCTTAAAGAGTACCTTTTGAGTAAATGGAGGCTTAGTGAAACTGAGTTACTTTGAGAATCTACAGAAGTCATTGGCAAAATCAGAACTAGAACTTCCTTTTTTACTTACCTTGTGTTCTTTCCACAAAAGCATGCCCACTAGAGAAAATCGCTTTTTTTTTTTTTTTTTTTTTTTTGAGACAGAGTCTCACTCTGTTGCCCGGGCTAGAGTGCTGTGGCATCAGCCTAGCTCACAGCAACCTCAAACTCCTGGGCTCAAGCGATCCTCCTGTCTCAGCCTACCTCAGCCTCCTGAGTAGCTGGGACTACAGGTACACGCCACCATGCCCGGCTAATTTTTTCTATATATTTTTAGTTGTCCAGCTAATTTCTTTGTATTTTTAGTAGAGACAGGGTCTTGCTCTTGCTCAGGCTGGTCTCGAACTCCTGAGCTCAAACGATCCACCCGCCTAGGCCTCCCAGAGTGCTAGGATTACAGGCGTGAGCCACCGTGCCCAGCCTGCTTTTCTTTCTTAAAGAACATTACGAGCAACCAGACTTCAGTTTTTTCACATTTCTTAACTCTAATAGTGCTAAGAAATTTGTTAGACAACTCCAAGGAACCTATTTTAGGTAATAGGCTGAGATACTACAGACATACACACTCATAAATTTACTGACCCTTTCAATAAACAGGATTTGGGCTGAGTATCACCCTAATGGTCTGCCTTTATAGGCAGGCCCCTGGGCTGCTATCTCTCCTGGCAACTGGCCCCAGAATAGTGGCCCTAAAGAAGAGAGGAAGCAAAGGTCTAGACCTGGGATGAATGCACACAAAAGACTGGAATTACGTTTCCCTTTTCTGGATGAGTGTCTTCTGGGATGAGTGGACGAAGGCCTTCTTGTCCTTTGTTTCTTTTAATTTAGTGGGCCATCAGCTTCCTTTCTTAAAGGAAACCAGACCCAATTCTGGTGGCGTGGTGGGGGAGGCAGGGGCACATATTCCTCTGTAAACTTCGTTTCCGTCTTTCACCACTTATTACTTTGCATCTAAAGGCGAGGCAAAGACGAAAAACAACGACTGGGCAGCTCACGCTTGTAATCCCAACACTTTGGGAGGTCGGAGTGGGAAGATCGCTTGTGCCAGTAGTTCCAGACCAGCCTGGGCAACAAAGTGAGACCATGTCTATACAAAACATAAAAAAAAAATTAGGCGGCATAGTGGCACACACCCTTAGTCCCAGCTACTTGGGAGGCTGAGCCAGGAGGATAACTTGCGCTCTGCAGTTTGAGGTTGCAGTGAGCTGGGATCTAGTCACTGCTCTGTAGCCCAGGCGACAGACCAAGACTGTCTCTAAAAAAAGAAAAGCAATGACCATTAAGGAATAGTTTTCTTTTAGACGACTACCTCTCCTAGTTAAATACTTATTAAATTTTTAATGCTCTCACAAAAAATCAGTGCTCTCCTGCACCCAACTGAGGGGACTGGTAGAGACCAACTTTGGGATAGGCAAGCTATAAAACAACGCCAAAGGGCAACACAAAATGGGGGTGGAGGAGGAAAAAAAAACCTACGCAGGAACATCTAGCTGGCAACCCCGGCTCAGTGCCCATTGATTTGGGCCAACTTTGGAGGTGCCTTCACGTCTCCTGCCCATTCTGCACGCACCCTAGCCCAATCTACCAAGTTTGAGGGTCCACACAACCACCACAGATGGCGAAGGGTCACCGACGCGCAAAATCGGCATCCCCCCTTCCAGTGAGAAAGGAGGCTGCAGGACCCCCGCAACAGCCCCAGCAAGATGTATGTATGAGCCGAGTCCCGGGTGCAAGTCCCACTGCTCAGGGAAGCGCACCGCGTACGGGGACCCGCTCCATTACTTTCCCTGCGGCCAGCAGGCCTAAGCCTCGCCCTTGGCCCCCGAGGGACCCGCGGCTGACAGAGCCCAACTCTTCGCGGCGGCATTGGGTACCTCCGGAGAAGCCCCAGGCCGACCGCGGCCTTTAGGCAGGGCTCGGGGGGCGGGCGGGCGGAACACCGCAGGTTCCCAGGAGGGGTAAACGGGCCAGCGGCTGACATTTTTTGTTTGCTCCAGACTGGACTGTGGACGGCGGTAGGCCAAGGCTTTTCCGCCCGCTGAAAGTCAGCGAAAAAAACAGCGCGCGGGGAGCAAAAGCACGGCGCCTACGCCCTTCTCAGTTAGGGTTAGGTAAAAATGGCCGCCACCCCTCCCAGGCCCACCCTCCGCAACCCGCTGCGCGGCGTTCTGCATCTCCTTATAAAGGCGCAGCCGCCGCCCGCGCGGGTTGGCCGAGGCCGTCGCCACAGCTCTCGCGAGAGTAGGTCTCGCCAAAAAAAAAAAAAAAAAAAAATTTAAGTTCCGTTTCCTGCCAGGAGTTCGAATGACGCCCTTCCCCCACGTTGTGGCAAACTCTTTCATTGCTTTCCTATGTTCCTGCGTAGTCTTTCATTGCTACGTGCTTCGAAGTCAACACAAAGTTTAGGTGCTTCTGAGCGCCTTTTTGTATCCCCTACAAACCAGACGTGGTTTATCTCGACTACCTTAAAAGGGAATTCACAGAAAACAGAAAAATGTTAGGGCCGAGGACACAGAACAGTGATTCCCAATTCTGATCATCACATTTGTTGGAGAACTTCATGCAAATAGATTCATAGGCAGCATTAACTAAACCAGAATCTCCTATGAGCTCAGCAGGCTGCTCCCTTCTCCTTAGAATGCCTTTTCTTCAGCCTCTCCTTGGACAGGGGATGGGTTTTATTACATGTAACTACTTAATTCTTAGACTTACGTGAACTAAAATAAAATCTTAAGGCTCACCCCACCCCCCCCACCGGCTGATTGAACGGACCCCCTTGTGGCCAAAGAAATATCATAAAACTAAATTGCCTACCAAGAGGACGGAAGTCAGACATGCCCCATCATGCCCCACTCCCTTCTTAGGAATATCCTTTGTAACTCATTAACAGGCCTAAGAGTAAACTAGACAAACCTGCAGGTCCTCGATTTACACAACAAATATATATCCGGTGGCTTATCTCTGATAAACAGCTTCTTAAAACCTTCCAAACATCTAGACAAAGGTTCATGTCTTTAACCAATTACAAGTCAAAGAATTTTTAAACCCACCTATAACCTGTAAGCATGCCCCTCCCCCCCCCACTTTTTCGGGCCAAACCAATGTATGCCTCCCACATATTGATTTATGACTTTACTTGTAACCCCTGTCTCCCTGAAATGTATAAAACCAAACTGTAACCTAGCCACACTGAATCCACTTGCTCAAGGCTTCTTGAGCGTGGTTCCAGGTCATAGTCCTCAAATTTGGCTCAGAGTAAATCTCTTTAAAATTATTTTATAGAGTTTGGCTTTTTTTTCCCCCCATTGACACTTAAGGACTGACTCCTTTTTATTAGGAAAGAAAGGCTTTTCAATCATTGACTTTGCTTTGACATAGTGCTGTGTCGTGACTAGGTAAAAAGAGAGGAACATTCCACCATTAATTGTAGCAGATTTTTATAATGGCCAGGATAATGTGGTTTCTCATATGACCGGAGGCTGATCTTAAAAGTTTGACTCGTGTTCAGTTGGGTAAACGTGCAGTAGTTGCTATTGGTCCTCAATCTGAGAGAAGAAAAGGGAAATGTTAACATGGGTTGGTTTAGGACCATTCTAAGGGCAGGAAAATACAACTAAACAGAATTTTTACATTTTATTCCCTTTCCCTAGATAACTTGAAAAGGATCATCTGTGATCCCGTGTGTTCAAGACATTCCAGGATAGTTGCTGAGTTAACTGCCTAAGACTGTGGTCCCCAAGCCCGGGGCCATAGACCAGTACCGGTCCTTGGGCCTGCTGGGGACCAGCCGCAGACTTCTGCAACACCCAACCCCCATACCATGGTCCATGGAAAAATGGTCTTCCATGAAACTGGTCCCTGGTGCCAAAAAGGTTGGGGACTGCTGGCCTAAGAGACCATGGTTAAGGACTGTGTGCCCCACCATGAGCAAGCTACTTTGGGATCACTTTAAAACTTAAATCTGTTAAACTATTTAAATCTCGATTTCTTAATTTGTAAATGGGAATAATACCTGTATTGCCTATTTCTCTGGGATGTTGAAGTTTAAATTGGATAATGTACAGCTAACCCTATTTTATTTTAAAAAATGCTTTATGCATTCTAAAGTGAGGGGCTGGGATCATTCTCTCTGCAATGCTTGTGAATCTACTGAGCGTGAGCATCAACTGTTCAAACTGCCCTCAGATAATTTCTATACCTTACTCAACCTAGTCTTAAAATCACTAAAATGGGAGACTCCTTGCCAAGGAATGATATCAGTTCCCTTTGCCAGCAATGTGCTTCTGGTCAATTCTATGTATCTATGTACCTACTTGAAGTGTACCATGGAAGGCATCAGAGAAGGGGGCAGAAATGAAAAGGAAAAGCCCACAATCCCTGTCTTCTAAGAACATATCTAATGAGGGAGAAAGACAAGCAAATCAAAAATAATGCTGCATAAATTAAATGGTCAATAGAAGTACAAGTGATAGAATGTGATGAGACACAAAGGAATAAATAATTTTGATGCCTTGGAGGAAGTAGTATCTGAATTGGACCTGTAAATTGTCTAATTCTATAAGCAAATAATAACATTTTATTGTATTTTGAAAGTGCCTTTAAGTACATTATCTCATTGAACTTGATAATGACCCTGTGAGACAGTGATGAGCAACCTCATTTTCTGGATGAGGAAATTGATCTTCAAAATGTTTAAACAACTTGTCTAAGTCATGTAGCTGGTAGGTGGCAGGGTTTGGACCTGAACCCACATATGTTGCCCTCTAAATTCAGAGGGAAAGGTACTCCATTAGGTTTAAATTCTAGCCACATCTACCAAAAATCTTCCTTGCGCTCTCAACTGGTATTGGACCCTTCTATGGACCCCCAGAGCATTTTATACTTCTCTTAGGACACTCAATCAACTTCTACCTTATATTATTGTAATTTAGGTATGAATTCCTCATCTTCTACTAGACTGCCAGCTTTTTAAGGGCCGGATCTGACTCCTTAGCACTTAGCACACTATGTTACATACAGCAGATACTAAATATGTTATATGTCAATACTACCACCATGCTTTCAGCTTCCCACATCATCTCAGACCCTTCCTTCCCCTTTATGCCTATCGAATTAGGCACGAAGTCTTGTCAGTTTTTCATAATTTCTTCTTTTAAATTCCTATTGCTTATAATCTTGAATATAAGACTTGACTATTTTATGTCTGGACTATTAACTTTCTAACTGATCACTGAGTTTCCAGGGCCTTCCCAGTTCAATTTATTCTCAAACTACTGCCACATTTATCATAATTTCCTTATGTCTCCTGTTTTTAAATCTTAATTGCTCCCCTTTGCCTATAGGACATTTAGCACTTAAAGCCTTTCAGTCCCTGGCCTTAATTTACCTTCTTACTCATAGCTCTTGCTCTGCTCCATATGAGCTCTTCACTTAAACAAAATCAGTCTACTAAACATGCCTTGAATATGCTTTGTTCATTCTCATCTCTAGCCCCTTGCTCATTTTATTGTGCTTGCCTCGATGTCTGCCCTCCCCTACCCATCTTAATAACACCTCACCCATGATGACATACCTCTGTTATGAAGTCTTTCCTCCTGACAGCAACCTTCTTTCCCTAAACTTCAACAAGCTTAAATCTTATCACTCATTTGGCACATAGCATACATACCACTAAGTGCACTCGCCAAGGGAAATGTAAGCTCTCCAAGATCAACTTTAGAAGAAACATTATAGGAAACACTATTTTAACTTGGTTAAAATATTTAACTTGGTTCTATTCAATAAACATCTGTTGTTTGACTGTTTCACCATTATTATTGCCCCCATTATAGAAAAGCAACAGAAACATGCACATCCCAATAATTGAAGTATTTTCTGTTCTCCCAGAAACATACAATATCCAAAGTTTTCTGTCACATATATGCAAATATGCAAAACATTTTCTTCTAACCATTTCATCTGTACTTCAGAAGCATCTTTGGTGTACTATGTTGGGTCCAACTTCTTTAAATTCTGCAGCGGTGATCCACATGTCCTGGAAGGCAGACAGGGATGCCAGAATAGAACCTCCCATCCACACTGATATTTTCCTTTCTGGGGGAGCTGTAACCTGCACTGGGGTGTTGGCAGGAGCCACCTTTGCTACATCCTTAACTAGCCGCTTGTCAAAACCAGGAAAACAGGTTGATCCCCCAGCAAGAAGAATATTGGAGAAGAAGGAATTCCTCAGATCTGTATCACATTTCATTATGCTGCTGAAGCACATCTTATCAATGCCAGGGGCCTCAAGGCTCATGAGACAGGGAGAGAAGAGGGCCTCTGGACAACAAAAGAGCTCGTCATGGAGCTTGAAAATCTTCCCATCAGGCAGTCTGTAAATTTTCTCTATCAAGTCAGGTTTCTTGGCCATTTCCTCTTCATAGTTCATTGCCACATAACAAGAGGTCTCCTTAATGTCTGCGACAGTCTTTCTGTCTGCAGCACTAAGCAGCATGATACCATGGTTCTTCAAGAGTATGGTGAGATAGCTGGTGAGGTCAAGGCCTGCCAGATCTAGTTGCTGGACACCATGAGGCAGACAGTAACCCTCAAAGATGGGCACACACTGGGTAACGCCAGCACCCGAATTTAGCACAAGGCCAGTAGTAAAGCCAGCAGAAAAGAGAGCCAGCACAGCCTGGATGGACATATAGAAGGCAGGAACACCCAGATGCTCAAAAAACACTTCAGTGATCCGTTGCCTGTTGGCCAGTGGGTTCAGTGCTGGTTCGGTAATCAAGACTGGGCCATCACACGCCTTTAGCTTCAGGTTATAGTCATAGATATACTTCCACATGATCTCCATGTCCCCCCAGGAAGTAATGAGACCACGCTCCACTGGGTAGCTGTAGGGAGAGCAATAAGATAAATGGCAGCTTTTTATTTTTCCAGTTCCTACTCTCTTCAAGCCACGGTTAAGCCCCGTGTTTATTACCACTACCTCTTATGGGCAATAACCGCCACAGCCTCTCAGAGAAGGTAACCGTCAACAAAAATTAGCACAGCCACCTTCCTCTGCAATTTTTGTTGCATTCCATCCCCCCTCCCTTCGGAAGACTGTTTCTGACTTTTAAAAAATTGGGAAATCCCTACATTATAGTACAATTTTAATATCAACTGAAGAGAATAACCCAAATGACAAAAGGTACCACGAATTAAGTAATATTCTTAAATGAATTCATATATTATGAACGATAACTTTATTTATACGTTTTAATACATTTGTTTAGACATAGAGAACAAGTAATGTTCAGTCTTTAAGATGTGTGGTACCCTACGAGGTTTGTGGCCCGCGTATGTGCAATCACGCCAACCCGCAAGGCCCTTCCCGCTCCTGGCTTCCTTATCCTCCCGACGCGCCTGCGCCCCTCCTTGGGGCTCCTCCTCCCTCGGGTCCCAGGCGGGCACAGCCGCCGCGAGAAGGCGGTACCTGACGGACAGCGAGCTTCTCCTGGCTTGTGCCTGTTCGCCCACGTACAGCTCCTGCTCGCCTTCGGCCACCCAGCCGTGGCCCTTGGCGCGGCCCATAATGTTCGGGTAGACAAACTGGGGCTCCCGGCTCCCAGCCAGGCCCGCTTTGATCACTCCCGAGCCGTTGTCGATCACCACCGGTAGCTGGTAGACGCTCATGCCGCCGCTGGCGTCGCCGCCTCCTGTCGCCGGGCCGCTCCGACTGCAGGCTCTGCCAGGGCCTACAGCCTGGAACGCCGCGTCACAGAGGCCCGGGCCCGGCCCGGTGAGGCCTGCGCCCGGCTGACTCGGGCCGGCGACGGGAGAGCCCCGGCCCCTGGGCTCTCTGGACGCCCGGTGAGCCCCGTAGTACCGCCGGCGACTGCTTTTCCTAGGGGCTGGGCCACCCCCACCCTGAGTGGCGGAAAACTAATATCGGGAAAACTCGGCTTTCCTACCAAAAGATACAAATCTAACCCTTCACCAGTGCATTTCTCGAACATTCTGAAGAACCACAAAGAGTTGTATTTTCCAAAGCCACTTAAGTTTGGTTAGCAGGTGCTGGCTGCAGGGAGCTCTGGAATGCGCCCATGAAAATGGGAAAGGATGAGATTTCACGGGAAAGTTGTAGCAGGAGAGGAGACACTATCCTTGCTTCTGAAACGCTCAACTTCTAAAAGGAGACAAAAAATGTTAGGATTAAAAATGAGTTTTAAAATCTTTAAATATGTTTTCTGTATCCTGAGCAATGCTTTGTTGTGTTTTCTTCCTGTGGTTTCTAAACAAAATCCATACAATTATTAATAAAATGCTAGAACATTAAAAAAAAATACAATTTTGTCAGATTATATCCCTGTGGTGTAATCTGGAAGCTAATTCTCATTCTCTCGTCTGGATTTTCAGGCATACGGATGTGTCTGCCTCTTTGCCGGAAAAGTCAAGTTTATAGGGTCATAGGAAATTCTTAAACAGAAAAATTTAAGCACATTCATGTAAAAGAGAAAAACCCATCTTGGTGTCTGATCTTGCACACCTTGTAGAAGATTTTAAAACCACACGAATTAGAACCTCTGGTTGGTCTTCGGAAGCATGGGGAGGAAATTCAAAAATAATTTACAGGTCCTTCCACTGGAGTCTTTTTCGCCGGCTGAGTTAAAGCTACGGGGCTGGGGGCTCCGCGCCGCCGCAGTGGCCGGAACTCGGGATCCGCGTGCGGCCAGCCTGCCAGCGCCAGCGGAAGCCCCACAACTCTCCCCAAACTCTGAGGAGCGCGAGGCGCGGAAAGATGTGTCATAAAACGCTTCTTTCCTAGAAAAGAAAAAAGTGTACCCAAAGGAAAAACTACTAATTTCCTAGAAAAGAAAAAAAGTGTACCCAAGGGAAACGCCTGATTTCTACAGCGGTACCCAGGGAAGCTTTGAAAGAAAGTGCATGCAGATTCAAACTTTCGAAATAGTTTCAGCACTGTGCTGTTCAGCATATGGTTATTTTTTTCCTTTTTTTGTTTTTATCTGTAAAATTACGTTAATCCCATTTAACTCAATCTTAAATGCTTGCGAACTGCCTATCAAAACATACATATCAAGGGTTTATAGAAGACTCATCATCAGGAGGGTTTCCGTAGTGTAGTGGTTATCACGTTCGCCTAACACGCGAAAGGTCCCCGGTTCGAAACCGGGCGGAAACAACCTTTTTTCTTCCTCCCCATTGGGACTAGTGTGCTAACCTATAATTACTTTAAATTATTCTGATCCTTCAAAGACATGGTATTATAGCAACTTCCAGAACTTTTTGAGCTTTCGATTTGAATGTTACTTTTAAACAACGAATTTGACTCACAATCGAATACTGAAAAAATAATGTAGACTAGAAGTGGATATCAAACAGCGTAAGAATGGTCGCCTCCTGAACAGTCTTTTTATGTCACTTGGGTTTTCGTAGTTTTCCCCTCGAGACTGCATTTTTCCCTTAACTCCGGGAGACCATGTTTTATTCCTGTTCTACATACTGTCATGCGTGATACCTAAGTTCATAAAAATTTCCGAATTAATAAATTATCGAAAAGAGGTCCTACAAAAAAAAAAATGGAATCCGAAAGAAAATTATACTCAGATGAAATCAAGAAAAAAAAGCCTCAAAATTTTCATTATAAAGATACGGCTATGGTTTTTATTCAAAACCATTCTTACAGAGAACAAAGGAATTTATAAAGAGCAAGGAGAAAATATTATTAAGGAGTGAAGAGAGGAATACATCTAAGCTGACGCTGTCCTTTCAAATAAAGTCGCGGGAAGATTCCTTGCAGTCCTGACACGTAACTTTTAACAAGAAAAAATGTTGAAGTTCTGGTTTTCTGAGAGTTTATAATGTCCGCGGGTACTAGGGAAGAATCCACTCTAATATACCAACACGACTTATTTTTTCTTATACTTTTGCATATTACAAAGATAACTGGTATCTCTTTCCTTCACTGTTCGAAATCTGAAATCGATATAAATAATTGTATTAAAATTTTTCCAGTCCAAACGCAGGAAAACCTTTTCCGGTATAAAGCCCACCTTCCTCTAATGTTGCGCATGCCCAGTGTGCACAGCTGCTTTGCTTCGCTTTCGTGCATCTCAGACTTCTATCACCAGGTAAGGGTATCCTGGAAACTGAGCTAGAGTTGGCTGGCGCGGACAAGAACCAGAGGGTCCCGAGAGCTTTCGGGTACGTAAACGGAAAAGGGGTGCTCAGTCTCAGCTCAAAAATCCCCAATGGCCGAGAGCGCGGGTACACAACGCAGCAGTTCCCACCGGTGGGGCCCTGAGGAAAGGGAGGATGATGGGATAAGACGAGCGACTACAAGCCCCAGCATGCAATGCGCAGCTGGCCCCAGGAGACAAGATCGCTGTGCGGCACTGCCCGGCCTCGGCCTAGAATCCCGGCCGACCGCGAGACGATGACTGTCGGCCCACGGGAATGCTTAGAACGACGAAGGCAGGCCGAGCGCTGTGAGCGAGTCCTTAGATCTCGTTTCCATGACGCCTGCTGTCCCGGGGTGGGGGGATCCTAGCATGAGGGGAAGTGCGGTCTCTGTAGGCCAGCCAGTCCCAACCTGGCCGGCGTCGGACCTCTACGGCCCTAGAGCCTCCTGCGTTGCTACGGGATGACAGACCCGGACGTGACGCCGCGGTGGACGAAGAAGGGAGAGGCGGAACGTAGCGCGGTGACGTCCTCCCAAGATGGCGGAGAGAGAGTGAAGAAACTGTGTTCCCCCCTTGGGTTGCTATCGGTGAGTTCCGACTTTACCCCCAGCCTGCCATCTCCGCTCTCTGCAGGCCCTAGGCCATCGGAGGGCAGCCTCCTTGGAGTTCGAGCACGGGTCAGAGCGAAGGTGGAAAGCTTGGGCTAGGCAGCCCGGGTGGTGGCCTTGGTCACAACCCCCGCTGTGGGAATTCGCGGGATTGGGAGCTGGGTGGAGGGCTGGATAACAGAGGCCGAGGAGGGACCGGCTTTGGTTGTCACTCTCCGACGCCGCCTTGTGTGGGGAGAGGGAGGGGAGACGTTGTGGCGAGTAATAGAACCTTTGACAGTCCTTGGCCTGGCGCATTCCCCGCCCCCTGGGCACCCGCCTTGCGTTTTAGTGAAACTGCACTAGGGAAACTAACAGGTTTTGGTGATTTGAGGGCAATTTTAAACAACTCTTACCGTGTCTCCCCCCATCTGTCCCCAGTGATCATTTCTTACTGGCTTTTAAATTTTTCTCTTAACATGCATATGTCTACTGAGCTTGAAAGTCTGAGGGCTCAACTGGTGTAAAAGCGTGAAATTTTGCGGTGCTTTTTTCAGCTACTGGAAGTGCTTTCATTCATCGTTATTTATTGAGGTGTCCAAAAGATTGTTAGTTGGTCAAGATAAAACAGAAAGTCACATATGCCTTCAGCATTTTTCACTATATATGCTTGATAATGATAAAATGAGAGGTAACTTCATGTTACGTACTCTGTCACTTCTCCCCCCATCAATTGCTTGAGTGAACGTTTCATAAAAATGTACGGTTACTGATTTACTATTTCTTTTTGTCTTTTAGGTCACGGGTAAAATTCCATTCTGATAACCAAAATGCAATATTCACACCACTGTGAACACCTTTTAGAGAGACTGAACAAACAACGGGAAGCAGGTTTTCTTTGTGACTGCACCATAGTGATTGGGGAATTCCAGTTTAAAGCTCATAGGAATGTGCTCGCCTCGTTTAGTGAGTATTTTGGTGCGATCTACAGAAGCACATCTGAGAACAATGTCTTTCTTGATCAGAGTCAGGTGAAGGCTGATGGATTTCAGAAATTGTTGGAGTTTATATATACAGGAACTTTAAATCTTGACAGGTAAAGTACACATTTTATTTTCAGTTATAAAAGCTAGTCAGTAGTCTTTAGAGCTAAAGTAGATTTGTATTTTTAACATTCATTTTCTGAACTCAGAGTCCTCAAATATTTATGCACACGGTGTTTTAATGAAGAAGTCAGTATTAGTGATTTGGGATGAGCAAACATTTCATAAGCACAAAAAGCACAGATGTTAATATGATTTCTGACATTTATCTACTGAAAGAAAGCCTGTGATTTTAGTTATGTAAACTCTAAGATCAAACACAACAAATTCTAAGTGAATTCCAGTTTCCAATTGCTTTTTGGTCTTCATATTTCTCTGATTTCTCTCCCTCACTCTATCCCTTACTTCTTAAGGTGTTTGGAGTGGAGAGTAGATGGGGAAAGAAGGTAGAACCTCTGTGTTCGTCTAATAGTTCTCCCATTGCCAACAAAAACAGCAGCATGCGGGACCTCTTCTTGATCTTGATTCTGGAAAATAACTTCGTTGGAGCATAACATAGCAGTGGCTCCTTCTGTTATCTGTGTTAACTGACCAGTATTAATGCTTAAGTCAGGTCGGACATGCTAGACTTCTTCTCTAAAATGCTTACTGCTGTCACTGTATTAACAAGAAGTAGGTTCTAATGAATCTGATAATGAATGCAGGCACTGTGTGTCTCCCCACTTAATGAATTAATAGCATACATTTACTGATTGTAGGGGGAATGTGGAGGGGATAAAAGCAAAGAGAAACTGGTCAGATTACCCCTGTCTTCTTAATTGCATCTCTTATGAAAGTATGAATACAAGTAGACTATTCATAATCTTCTGACATGGAAAGATTATAGGCTTTGGAATTAGATCTTTCCTGTTAGTCACTGTGTCTCCTTGAGCAAGATGTAACCTCTCTGTGCCTTAGTTTCCCCATCTAAAAATGAGATGGTAATAACCACCTTGGTGTTAACTATGAAGATTAAATATGGATTTACTTGAAGAACCAACTCTCAGTGAACATTAATTTCCTTCCTTTGTTTTCTCTTCTCTACCCTCCACTTTCTTCCCCCTTTAATTCCACTTTTGGAGAAAAATTAGAAAAAACAAAAAATGGGAACACTTGAAATTCTGCCACCCACTGATAACCACTATTAACATTTTTATATATTTTCATTCATTGTTTTCCAGATGATCTCTATGGAGATACGCATGTACACACTAAGCAAAATCCTTCCCTCCCTTTTATATTGTAGCTCATCATGGAAATAAACTTTTTAAAAAAACTAGAATGAGGGTGCTGCTTAATCCTTTTGAAAAGGAAACATTCATGCTGTTCTGGAATTATTTTTAAATTTTAGTATAGTGAAATCTTTAAGTGAGTCACTTCTGTGTAAGTTGATTAAAGGAATAGTGTCATAGATTAATCTCACATGATAAATTATTTAACTTTGCTAAATAGTCAACTATGCAGGCATCTCTGATCTTAAAATTTAGAATATTTAATAAAAAATAAGACCAGTGAATTTTGGCTGACCTTCAATTTAATGGTTTCCCTTTCTCAATTAACTATACCAGAGAAAAATCTTAAATTGATTTGAACACAGGGCAGAGCACCTTACTTTGAGCCTTCATGCAAAGAACCAGTGTAAAGAAGAGCCAGGTGTTTTGTTCAGTCTTTTCTGGTACATATCTTTCCTGAGGAGCTGGGGAGCTAATTCTTTGAGCCCAGTCAGAAATGTAAGAGAGGACTTACACCAAAATAGAAAGAAAGGCTTACAACTTAGTGATTAAGAAAGCAGGCAGAATAATAGAATGAAGTAGGCTCTAATGCCAGACTACCTTGGTTCTGATACTCTATGATCTTGGACTAGTTACTTAATTTCTTTGGATCTCTGATTTTTCATTTATATGTAAAATGAGGATTATAACTGATTTCATAGGCATGTCCTGAGGATTAAATGAACTAATCTTGTAAACCATTTAGGCATATACCTGGCAATATGTAATTAAATGACCTTCCGTGGCTGTTGAAAAGATGAAAATAAGTTCAGGAACACTGTTACTTAATACTTACAGACAAAAGCAGATCAATTATTAAAGTAAACAAATGCTGATTGGTTCTCTTGACTGACTGAGATTATAGGCTATCTATGAAATAGATAGTTTGTATGAATTACTATTTTAATATTGTACAATTTGTGTATCACTTAATGCTAGTTTATATTGGTCTTAAAGGCTACCTGACCTTGTTGTCTGTTTGGTGGTTCATTTTCTGGAACACTAAGCACAATTATAATTTGAGACCAGAAGATCTTTTTTAGTTACACATAAGTGGTAGAATAAATTTGATTTTCATTCTACTAGTGTCACTCATTTATTGTACTTCTTAATAATAGATTATGTGACAAAACCAATAAAAATGCCTAAGAAGAAATCTGATGTTTTTGGAGAATGATGATGCTGTAAATATGTATAAAATATTTTCTATAAAAGGTGAATATGATTGTTTTTATATTTGGGGAATTTGTGCTGTTTCTTTGCAAATAGAGAATTAACTTGATCACAAAAATCATTCATTATATATTTTAAAAAGTATAGCCAAGAGCTGTAAGAAAAGAATGTCTTAGGTAACTTTTCTTATCTAGGGACAAGACTCAGATTATATACCAAAAGTTTATTTGTAATATATTTAGGAACTTGGGATGGATTTTCCCAGAGAATGAAATATTCTCCAAGTTGGTGGTCAGGGTTTTCATATTAGCCTATAAATCTATAATGAGTTGAAAATGATTAAGTTTATAATAAAAGACAATTTTTGAAAATCCATTGTAATGCTAAATTAAATAAGAGGAAACATACAGGTGGCACTTGAGTCAAAGCAGGTTTAATTAGAAGATGATGAGAATATGAGTAGAGATTTGTAGATACTATCAGATACTTTTAGAGATCTTAAAGATTCTGGACACTAGTTTTTAATTCGACTTCAAATTTTAGTCCTTTTTCAAAAACAGTATTACCAGCACTATACAAACATGTTTCTGGCTTATAATAAAGAGGGAAAAGATATCATCTTCCTAGAGAACTAAACAATATTTGAGGAAAATGGCAAATAGGAACATTACTGGAAGGTGTGTGTGTGTGTGTGTGTGTGTGTGTGTGTGTGTGTGTGTATTTCCATCCTCACATAATTAAAACGGTCATATTTTTAGTATTAATACCAACTAAACTCTCTCATTATACAGCCAAGAAAATTGAAGCCCCTAAAAATGCAGACTTATCCCAATTAATTCAGCTAGTAATGCTGGAGCCACTGCTGGATTAAAACAAACCTTTCACCACACTGTAAACTTCTGAAGGGCAGGGATTATTTGTTGTTTCTTTTTTTTTATTTTATTTTTCATTTTGTTCTTTTTTAACATCTCTTTAGTACTACCCATGGTAGATGCTCAGTAAACCTTGACTAGAATGTGAGCACAGTGGCTTAAATCTTTTCTGTATAAATCCAATGACAAACTCTCCAGCTACCTTGGGTTGAGGGTCACCAAAAATGGTGTGGGAGGGTTGCTAGAGAGAGCTTAACGCATTCTAAAACCTTGTTTCTCCAAGTGACCCTAACCCAGCAGCATTGACATCACCAGGGAGTGTACTAGAAATGGAGAATCTGAGGCCTCATCACAGACCTCCTGAATCTGGGTCTACATTTAACAAGCTCTCTGTGTGATTCACACGCATAATAAAGTTTGAGAAACTTAATGTCCCTCACAGGGGAGCAGGGGAAGATAGTAGGAAACAAGTTTTATTACTCTTCCTGTTGCCAATCCAGAAAAGTTGGTTGCTATCTGAAGAGGCCCCAGGGTGAATGGGAGGAGGCAGTGAGTTGCCAGCAGGTATTTTTGTGTTCTAGGGTTTTTTTTAAAACAGCCAGAAAATTTAACATTCGTTTTTCTGTACTGGTTCATTGACACCTGTGAATAGCTATTTTTCATCTTTTCAAGTTCTGTAAAATTGGAGATTTTTATCTGAACATTATTCTGAATGAATTAATTATATAAATGTTTTTCTCTTACTTACACCTTTTTCAGCATTCTGCTTCATTAGGTCTTTAAAAGACACTGAAGTGTATTGCAGCTGTGTTTCAAAAACAGTTTTTCTTTGATCAGAATATTGTCATTTAGCCTTGTTTCCTTACAGTTGGAATGTTAAAGAAATTCATCAGGCTGCTGACTATCTCAAAGTGGAAGAGGTGGTCACTAAATGTAAAATAAAGATGGAAGATTTTGCTTTTATTGCTAATCCCTCTTCTACAGAGTTATCTAGTATTACTGGAAACATTGAATTGAATCAACAGACTTGTCTTCTTACTCTACGAGATTACAACAACCAGGAGAAATCAGAAGTATCTGCAGATTTAATTCAGGCAAATCCTAAACAAGGAGCTTTAGCAAAGAAGTCATCTCAAAGTAAAAAGAAAAAGAAGTCTTTCAACTCCCAGAAAACAGGGCAGAATAAAACAGTGCAATATCCCAGTGACATTTTAGAGAATGCATCTGTTGAATTATTCTTAGATACAAATAAGTTATCTACACCCATAGTAGAACAAGTTACACAAAGAAATGATAATTCAGAACTCGAGTTGACATCAGTTATGGAAAATACTTTTCCAGCACAAGATATTGTGCAAACTGTTACAGTGAAACGGAAACGAGGAAAATCACAGCCAAACTGTGCTCTGAAAGAACACTCTATGTCTAACATAGCCAGTGTCACGAGTCCTTATGAGTTGGAGAACTCTGGGGAAGAGCTGGATCAGAGGTATTCCAAGGCCAAGCCAATGTGTAACACGTGTGGGAAAGTGTTTTCAGAAGCCAGCAGCTTGAGAAGGCACATGAGAATACATAAAGGAGTCAAACCTTATGTCTGCCACTTGTGTGGAAAGGCATTTACCCAGTGTAACCAGCTGAAAACGCATGTAAGAACTCATACAGGTAAGACTGGTTTGTGAGGCAATATAATTATTTTTATACTGTGTCTAAATTTTTTTATACAGAACATATTATCACATACTATTTGTCACCAAAATTTGGTATATTATTCTATTCATAAAAGTATTTAGCAATGTTAGACTGTTCAAATATTTTTTTTTTTAGATCTAGGGTTTTGCTTTATTGCCCAGGCTGGACTGGAGTGCAGTGGTACAATCATAGCTCATTGTAACCTTGAACTGCTGGGCTCAAGCGATCCTCCCACCTTGGCCAACCAAGTAGCCAGGACTACAGGCATGCGTCACCATGCCAGGCTTTTTAAAAAGTTTGTTTGTAGGGTTGGGGGCCTCGCTGTGTTGTCCAGACTGGTCTTAAATGGCTGGCCTCAAATGATCCTCCTACCTTGTCCTCCCAAAGTGCTGCGATTGCAGGCATGAGCTACCGTGCCTGGACAGACTATTGAAAATTTACTTGTAATTGTAACCAAGTATTTAATGGCCATTTGTTTTATTATAACTGATATTTTAAGTCCTAATGGATCAGCTCCTTATACCGTTTTCCCTCAAAGTAAGCATAAATTTGGTTCTAGCTTGCCAAATAGTTAACAGAGACAAAGATATTAAAACTGATAAAAAGTAATTACAACTCAGGCCAATTTTCAGATATTGCTAACACATCTATTCTCATCATATACTCATCTATATGCTAACACATATATTCTCATCATATACCTCGTAGATTTTGTTGGCTTATGAATATGTTAATTAAAATTACACATAAACATTGTCTCCTCAGCTTCAACATTTACCTTTGTTTTGCATGTCCTCTTTCTGCTGGTAAAGTGTGAGTACCCATTGGTACACTTAGATTTGTACTTTTTAAGATGCAGTATGTATGTCTCTCATTGATCATCTTTCACTATTATGAATTAACAAACACTAACTTCTTTTAATCGTACTGGTGTTTTTAGTAATCTGGAAAGAAATCTTATTTGCTTGTACTTCCAGCAGTTAACATTTTCTGAATACCAAAACTAATACTGTTGATGAACTCTTTTGAATGCTGATAATTACTTAAGCAACTAAAACAGAATATTTTCTTCTAAATATGAATTTTATTACTTGTTCCTTTAGGTGAGAAGCCATACAAATGCGAATTGTGTGATAAAGGATTTGCTCAGAAATGCCAGCTAGTCTTCCATAGTCGCATGCATCATGGTGAGGAAAAACCCTATAAATGTGATGTATGCAATTTACAATTTGCAACTTCTAGCAATCTCAAGATTCATGCAAGGTAAAAAAACAAAAACAGGAGTCGTTTGATCTTTTAGTCTATTAATAACCATAGTCTTATGAATAGACTACTGTATTAGAATTCAGAACAGCAGAGTTCTAATTGTGGTTCTTCCATATGGTATTCTTAGCACATTCAAGGAACCACAAGGAAACCATGGTGGTTGGAGGGGAGTAAGTAAGTGGGGAAAACTACTAGAAAATAAGATGAGACTGGTCCAAAAATAAGATCAGAATGGTCCAAAATGTATTTTAAGAGGATCACTCTGGCTGCTGTAATAGGAAAAGACTGTAGGGTTGCAAGAGTGGAAACAGGGTAAACAGTTAGGAATCTATAGATAAAACCCAAGCAAGAGTGATGATGGCTCAGGCTAGGGTAAATAGCAGTGAGATTAGTAGTTGTATTCTGAATATACAATATTTGTAAGGTAGAACTAACAGAATTTGCAGATTGTAAGATCTGATGGAAAGAGTCAAAGATGATTGTGAAGTTTTGGGCCTGATCACTTAAAAGTTGAGTTGCCATTAACTGAGATGGAGAAGTCTTGTGGGTAGAGCAATTTAAGTGGTAGTGCAGGAATTTAGGAGTACAGTTCCATGAACATGTTAAATTTGAGATGACTGTTATACTTCTGAATAGAGATGTGCAGTAGATAATTAGTTAGTCTGGAGTTCTGGGACTGCTTCAAGCTGAAGATATAAATTTGGCAGTCATCAGCATATAGATAGTATTTAGAGCTATAACACTGAATGAGGTCACCAAGAGAGTGAATGTGGATAGAAAAGAGATCAAAAGACTGAGTCTTGAAACACTCTAACTTTACAAGTTCTGGGAGATGGGCGAGAACCAGTAAAGATGACTAGAAAGGAGCAGCTGGTGTAGGAGGAAAACTTGGAAAGTGGGCTGTCTTGGAATCCAAGTGAAGGAAATTATTCCAGAAGGGAGGGATCAACTATGTAAAATTCTATGATAGGGAGATGAAGACTGAGAATTGAATTGAATTTAGCAAAGTGGGAGGTCAGCAGTACTCTTGACAAAAGCAAGTTAGCAGAAGCTAGTAGAGGAGAAATGGGAGAACAGTTAAGAGTCTCAAGTTTTTGATAAAGGGGAGGAGAAAAATGGAGGAACAAGTGGGATTGAGGGTCTTTTTTTCATTTTTTAAGGTGGAGACATATCAGTGTATTTATATGCTGCTGTGATCCAATAGGGTGAGAAAAATGGATAATGTAGGATGGGGGAAATTGTAGGAGTGAAATCATTGAGTAGGATCTCCAGTATACTAATGGGAGTTGTTGGATTCAAATGAATTGTCACCTTCATGTTATAGTTGACCAGAGGGAAAGCAAATTATATAGGTACAAATGGCTATAGGTGGAGAGTTGCGATGGCAGAAATTTTCTTCTGATTACCTAAATTTTTCTCAGTGAAATAGGAAACAGGGATGTCAGCTGAGAGTGAGGGTGGGTGAGGACGTACTGGTGGTTTGAGGAAAGATTTTGACAAGTGAGTGAATAGACTAGTGAAAATAATTGCCTGCAGTATTAGGGGCCCACTGACAACCATATAAAGATGATGGCAAAATGTTTTGAACTGATATCAGAACTAATGTTTTGATAGTAACTAAAACATTTATTTTGGCAGTATTTACACCGAAAGAACTATTGATTTTTAAATATGTAATCTTAGCCTGTTAAGATGTAATGAAGTAAAATGCTGTATGAAAAATGATATGAAAAATGCTTGCTATATAGATTGACCTACAAATTGTTTTACTTACTTAACTTTATTTACTAACAGGAAGCATAGTGGAGAGAAGCCATATGTTTGTGATAGATGTGGACAGAGATTTGCCCAAGCCAGCACCCTGACCTATCACGTCCGTAGGCATACTGGAGAAAAACCTTACGTGTGCGATACCTGTGGGAAGGCATTTGCTGTCTCTAGTTCTCTTATCACTCATTCTCGAAAACATACAGGTAGGATTTTGATAGGGAGAGACTGCTTAAAATAAGGAATGGTACAAATAAAAGAAAAAAGGAAATTAGGGTTTTATAGAGAGTATATTATAGACTTTGTAGTTAGATATTTGTACTTGAAGCTTTTATGATTTTCACGTACATATTAGATATGAAAGCTTATCTTCTAGAATAATACAAGGTGGGTGAAATTTTTTATCATGTAACATACTTTAAAATCAGATAATTTTAATAATATATAAACTTGAGACATGTTTTATTACTTTAGAAAACTTTTTTAGCCTCTTGAAAGTCTATGTCTTTTGGATAAAATTGTGGAGTGAAGTTAAGGGGTAGGGGTTGGGTTTGGGTAGAACATTGATTTTATAACTTCTTAGGACCTTTCCTACACAAACATTCTGAGATTTACAAATCGAACAGATAATTCAAATGCAAAATATCAGTTTTGAAGCAAACTGTATTGGTCAAAGATTCTCATTTTTGGTAGGGTACATTTTTTAAAAGAATCTTCCCTAAATGCTCTTATTCTCCTTTAATAATATAGATAGCAAGAATAGAAATATGGATTGATGAATGTACATGTTCTTAATCATATAAAAATTGACTCCTTACCCAGCTCATCTCTACTAGAAGGGACATTTGCAGGAATAAAGTTTTAATATATGAAGAGCATTAGGTAACATGAACAGTATAAAATAATTACTCATATTCATTTAAGTTGGATCACTGAAAATACCTCTAAAATACAATATAGAAAGGTTTTAATTTAAATAATATTTTAGAACAGCTTACTTTAGATTATTTGTAACTGATAAATATTATATTGGTATAGTATACCACTTCGCTATCTTTTATTTTCCATCTAGGTGAAAAACCATACATATGTGGTATTTGTGGGAAAAGTTTTATTTCCTCAGGAGAGCTCAACAAACACTTTCGATCCCATACAGGTCTGTGTTTAGGGAGAACGTATTATTTTTTGTTCTCTCTTAATTTCTTTTTATGTAAACCTTGACTTTTAAACCATTATGGACTATATGGTATCTAATCATACTCTACCTATAGCAATATTTTAGTGTATAAATATCAACTTCTTACTTGCTTATTTTTTAATTATTTGGAGTGTGAATTAAATTTGGTAAAGAATTGTATAGATTTTCTAAGTAATATGCCAGATAATCAGTAGTTTTTAAATGATTCAGATTAAATTGCACAGATTTACCAAGAAATGAAAAGGAGTAGGTAATACCAAAATAATATCAGATTTTCTTATTAAACAGTGTTTAGTATGCAAGTTTTAAGAGTAAATTTTAATACTGACATGTTTATTATAAAAAGTAGTGTATAAGTATGAAGAAAATAATGAATGTAAAAAATATTAAAAACAAAGGAAAATGCCACTTTGAAAGTGTACTCTTTTGACTTTTTCTTTTTAAAAGTTCTTCCTCCTTGTGATTCCTACCTGGAATAGTATGAGTAGTTAGTAGAGATTTATTTATTTATTTTTCTTAGTAGAGATTTAATAAATTTATTGGTAATGTCTATATTCTCATGCTCCTTAGTTTACAGTATAAAGCACTGTATAGTTCTTTAAAAGAATTATAATATTGTAACATGCTGTCAATTATTTTTAAGGATTTTCTAATTTGTAAAGTACCTGAGAGCAAAAGCCATAGTTACGCTTTTTTTCCCCCTACGTCTTAGCCAGGGTCTGGCATATAATTGACACTCACTCTATGTCTGATAGAAAAGAATAAGTTATTTTTTTTAGTTTGCAAACAAATTTCTGTTAATGAAAATGCTCAATTTTCCCTAAATAGGGATGCTTTGTATACAGTAAAGAAGGAGTACCTATGTGCATGAAAATTTTTCATTTTTCATTCCATGTGCATAGAATTTTTCATTATAGTTATAACTATTGTAACAAAGTTATTAAAGTAATTTGAAACCAAATTTAAATAATATAATATTTGCCTTGTATTCATAAACACTAATATTTGTGTCTTAGCTAACAGCTTTTAAATATTGAAGTTTTAAACTTTTAAAATTGTTTTTCAGGAGAAAGACCATTTATCTGCGAATTATGTGGAAATTCTTATACAGATATTAAAAATTTAAAGAAGCACAAAACAAAAGTCCATTCTGGTAAATGCTTGTTGTTATTTTTTTTTTTTAAATTTGGTGCTCTCACATTGATGCTGTTCCTTAAAATGTTAAGATGTATATTTAAACAGTTTAAATTAAATGTCTATTTAAAAACTAGATATATAAATATGAGGAAAGTGGCTTTAGAATTTGTAGAAAAGTTCACTCAGGATTTCTTTTCATATTGAGCTTCTAATAAAAAAATCCTTGAAATATTTTTCTTTAAACACCTGACTCATGAACAATTTCAAGAATGAAGGAATATAGAAGCAAGCTATGTAGCACTGTCCCCCATACCAGAGTCTGGGCAACCCAGGGTTTACTGTAGTTATTATGAAAAAAAGGGCTATCACGAACACTAGTCAGAAGTGTATAAGAGAAAATAAGGAAATGGGTAGCCCCACATTGTTATAATATATAAAAATGGAAAGCCAGACTACAAAGTTTTAGGTCCACTGCTTAAAAGAAATCCTTGAAAAAATTTCACTGTGCTTACCATTTTATTGTGTGATGATTAGAAATGACACTAGGCTCCTTTGGTATATAAAGATAATAGTAAGTTTCTTATAATAAACATAAACATCATAGATATTAAGTTAGAAACTCAAAACTGCAGTGAGTCATTAATTCAACAACTATTTATTAAGTTCCTATAAAGTATATATAACTATGGGGAATATGAAGTTGAACAAGGCATAGTCTTGGTCCTCAAAAAGCTTGTGCGAGACCAGAAATCTAAATAAATAATTACAAGGGAAAATGTAGGACATAATAAACGCAAAAGCGCTAAAAAGAAGATGTTAAATATTTCTGTGGTGAGTATTAGAAAAGGCTTAATTTTAGGGCACTTGAAGGGTGGGTAGAGAAGAGTTCAAAGTATGGAGATGGGGAATGGAGGGTTCATTCCAGGCAGAGAACATTGTGAAGAGTCACTGGGACAAGAAAGCACAGGCTGTATTCTTGGCTAGTTGAACTGAAGAGTAGTCTGGGAAGAATACAGAGAATTATAATTTTATGAAAGCAAATAAACAGTTTTGTCTGTATTTAACGAAGATGGTGGAACTGAAATCTTTGAACTAACAGGCATGTTAAAGCTAGTGGAAAATTTGAAGGCAAAAGTATATCTTTAATCAGTATGATAATTGCTTCCTTGAGTAGAGCAGAATTTCTTACCTCTAAAAATATATGAAAGTGCCATGCTTCTGAAATTGATCTCACAGAATAGTATGAACTACTCATTAAAACATTGAAAGAACATTAAACATTCAATGAATAACTTAAGAGTACTTCTTAAGGTGTATCACTATTCAGTATTTTGAAGGAGTTAGAGAAGTAAAACTTGACATTTACTGTCAAGGAATGTATAGTCTAGTTGAAGATTCAAGGCGTACCTGAGTAGAATGTTAAATAGCAAGAAGAGAGATGAAAATTGGCAAATGTGTGATAAAGTACATAAGAAACAGCTCACCCTGTTTCATTCTTAGAATGATTAGGTCCATTTTTATAGTGGAGTTAATACTGGAATCTAGCCTTGAGGCCCAGATTGAATTTGTGTAAATATTGAAGAGGGCATATCAGCAAAAAGAAACAGGTTTAGTAAAGGAGTGGAGGTTGGAGTATAGTTCTGGGAATCTACCTCAGGGATTTTGTTTTGTTTTTAAGACATAATATAAATTTTTCCCCTTCCATTTTAGGTGCAGATAAAACTCTAGATTCCAGTGTAGAGGATCATACTGTGAGTGAACAAGATTCCATACAAAAAAGTCCTTTATCAGAAACTATGGATGTGAAGCCTTCTGATGTGAATTTACCACTAGCTCTTCCACTTGGGACTGAGGACCACCACATGCTTCTGCCTATCACAGATAATCAGTCTCCTATATCAGATACGTTGTTGAGGTCAACTGTGAATGGGTATTCAGAACCACAGTTGATTTTTTTACAACAATTATACTGACTTTGTGAGGAATATGGAATTGCTAAGACATCCCTGGTAATAAACATAAACATCTCTGGTGAGGTGCATATATTCATATTAAATTCCCATTCATTTGAGTTGTGACCATTTTTCATTGACTGAAGTAAAAGCACCTGATGCTGCATCATAATGGCAATACTTGTTTTGATTTTTGGCTTTTATATCTAGACCTAGACTTACACACAACTTTTTAAGGAATGAATTATACTACAGTAGCACTATTTTGTGTGGATAAGTTTTATTTTCTTTTACAGCTGCCTTAATTCACTTTTACTTTGCATTTTTTAAAAGGAGGACTTGTTTTGTTGCCCCAGCTGGAGTGTAGTGGTGCAATCATAGCTCACTGCAGCCTTAAACTCTTGGGCTCAATTTATCTTTCCACCTCAGCCTCCTGAATAGCTGGGACTACAGGCACGTGCCACCACACCCAGCTAATTTTTTATTTTTTTGTAGAGATGGGGGTCTCTCCCAGGCTGGTCTTAAACTCCTGGCCTCAAGTGATCCTCCTGCCTAGGCCTCCCAAAGTGTTGGGATTATAGGTGTGAGCCACTGCACCTGTCCTATTTTGCATTTTAGAATTGCCCTTCATTTACTGAAGTACAATCAGTCAGTTTATGTGATTCAGTTTTGACCTGTGGGATTTTTTTATTTTCCTTCCCTCAAAATTTAAGCAAAATCTATGATAGTATCAGCCCAAGGGTGTTGCTATTTGTAAGCCCCATAGACCAATATATAAAACTATGGGGAAAAAATAAAATTTCCTATTTCTGTCTGTGAAAATTTAGGGACTGAATAAGAATTGTGCTATTTCTCTATTTCTGTATTCATTAGAGGCAACTTTTCTAATGAAAAAGAAATGTTTCTCTTAAAAGCTAGAAAACTGTATGTAAATTTTTGTTCATTTAGAACTCAGTATTCTGGAGGACACCAATGATCAGTACTTTTGGTTTGAGTTATTTGAGACTCTATTTTCAAAATGAATTTTAGATAACATATTTGGTGTTTTTATCTTGACAAAGATAGTTTCAAGATTGATTCAATTTATGTTTTATTAGGTTTCTAGATTACTGGAGATGAGAAAAATATACTGAGTTTTGAAAAATTTTGATAAGCCTCTCATACCTGTTATGTACTTTTCAAAATAAAAAATTCTAAAAAGATTTTTCTAGGTATAAACATAATGCATACTAGAAATTACTTGGCTTCTAAATTTGATATATTGCATAGAGAGTTAAGAAATTAACTCCAATTATAAGTAAACATTTTGGGTTAGCAGAAAGCCAGTTTATTAAATATTTTATATTTGAGTTTTCTATAAACTTTGGGGTTTTTTTACATTTTATAAATTAAACCACAACTTTTAGTTGTTGTTGTAGTTTCACAATGGTCTTTTTCCTTTCAAATGGATGTAGAAAATTCAGTATTACCCTGACATTTGCTACCACTCTTCCCCATCTCACTTTTCTCACATATTAATTTATTTCACTGCTTGACCTTCGGACATGAAATTATCAGTTCCACAAAGTTAGTGCCTATAAGTACTGATCAAACACCATGGTGATATCATTTCTTATCTTTGCCATGCATTAGTCATAGCTTATTTGTTTTCTGGTTTTAAACTACACCTGTAATAAAGTTAATGTGTTTTTTATTGGTATTGATTTCTTTAATTGTGATTTTTCTCTATTTGAGGTCCTAGTCATAGGAACCAATTAGAGAACATAATAAATACACTTAATTCTTATAGACTGAGGAAGTCTTCACCATTTCATAGCATGCACAGTATATTCATAATAAACTGCCACCAGTGGGACTGACTTAATATAGTAAAATCAAGCTTGAAGTACCATCTTTGTATAATACAAACTTAATATTTGATTATTTAAGAAATCTAATTATGCATGTGTATTAAGTTAATATACTGGATTTAAATAAAATTTATAAAGTTATAGAATGTTCACCTAATCTAGTCTGGCTTGAATTTGATAGGAATTTATTGGAATGTGAAGAAATTAAAGAAAATTAAAAGACTCAGCCTCTTGAAGAAGACTGCTGAAATGGAGAGGTTATGTTTAAGTTTTTTTCTTTTCTTTTCTTTTCTTTTTTTTTTTTTTTTTTTGAGACAGAGTCTCTCTGTTGCCCAGGCCAGAGTGCAGTGGCATCATCTAAGCTCACTGCAACTTCAAACTCCTAGGCTCAAGCGATTCTCCTGCCTCAGCCTCCTGAGTAGCTGGTACTATAGGCATGTGCCACTACACCTGGCTGATTTTTCTATTTGTGGAGAGGGTGTCTTGCTCTTGCTCAGGCTGGTCTCGAACTCCTCACTTTAAGCAATCCCACCTCGGCCTCCTAGAGTGCTAGGATTACAGGCATGAGCCACTGTGCCTGGCCTAAATTTTCATCTTCATTAATCTAAGCATCTAATGAACAAAATCTCATTTTAAAAGCTGCTATAGTGATGTTATAATTACATGAGGGCAGTAGTTGCCAAATTGCCTCTAATATAATTAGCGCTTTGCCTTTGTATAGATTAGCCTTCAAATTTATTCTTTGTAGTAGTATTTGATAGGATTAGAGTGGCTGAAGTTGACTGACTATGCTTTTCTTTATCCCATTATCTGCTTCTCAGCTAAAATAATTTTATTTTAAATTTGACGTGGCTTGAGCCATCATCTGCTCTTCCAAAATGACATGTACAAAAAGCTTGAAGCCTGAGTTTCCCTTCTTGTCATTCTTCTCATAATGGTGTGCTATTATTTATCATAATATGCATGCCCTATTTAACTATTAGAAAGTTTTTTTGAAAGTCTTTAGAAGGCAGAAGATCTTACTGAGAAACTAATTGTCTAAACAAATTTAATTTTGTTTTGTATTAGATTATTCCTACTATACTGTTAGATTTTAGACTGTTTTAAAGGAACCATAGATTATGTATAAATGTTTTTCTACAGTTTTTAAATGGCATTTGTCTTATGTTTAATTTCACAGGATTATTTCGATAGACAAACTTTTTTTCAAAGTTAAAAGTTTTGTCAGTTCCACTGCAACAGTAGTTTATCATTTCTTTACGTTTCAATCCTACAGAAATTATGGAAATAAGCAGCTGAAATAGAGAATATACATGTACTCGTTTTTTGAAATATCCTAGACTAATAGTTCTAACATTTGGTACATATCAGAAACATGTCTAACACATTAACTGCCATGCGAGTTGCATTTAACTCACGCTAGTTTTGAGCCCAGGGCCTTGTGAAGCATATGTAACTCACACGTCTCTTCACTTTGGGAGCTGCAAGAACTATTTTTCAAGTTGCATATAACTCACACACAGAAAGCAATTTAAAAAAACAAATTTTTCATTAAATTATAAAGGATCATTTTGTTTTCAAGTTTTTATTTTCCTAATAAAACACTGTGACTGCAAGGAAAAAAACTGTTGTCTAGTGTGGCAGTCAATGATAACAATATCCAGGCCCACCCCACCTTATACCTACTGAAGCCCCACAGGTGATTTTAATGTATACCAAACATTGAGAACTGTTACCCTTGACATTTCTTGATGTTCTACCTTTGGGGAAGCAGTTAAAAATGCAGCTCTTGAAGATAACTTTCCGTCTTTTACCTAGAGATTTTGAGTATCTAAAACTTGGCTAGAAATATCACCAAATAAAAAGAAATTATATTTAATGCAATCTTAATTTAATTGCACTAGAATACAATTTCTTTAAATTATACATTTTTACTTATTTATGAAAAATATTGAGATATAGTTATTGAAGCATTAATTTCTTGAGACAATAATACAGTCTATTCTTCTGTGGTCTGCAACTCCTGCCTCCACTCAAGTTTGATGTACAGAGCTCCTTGACTTATGATGAAATATTAAATATAAGTACACAGCTGAATATACTGAATGCGTATTGCTTTTGTAGCATTGTAAAGTTGAGAAATTGTAAGTCAAACCATCTTAAACATCCTAAGTCAGATCATCTGCATTTGTTTAAGGAATTAGATCATTAATCATGTAAACATAGTAACCTTCCAGAAATAGGGTATTTAATTTCAAGAGGCATATACTAAAATAAACATCATGGATGTGAACATCTACATACTTGAAAAATATTGAAATCAGAATACATAAAGCTACAGAGATAAGTAAGATAAACTCTACCCTTAAGTTTACAGTCAAATGAGAAAGCCAAGCCTGTATTAACTAGCAATAAAACTAGACTGTTGAGTTTTATAGTGGGGGAAGGGAAGAAAGGAATGCTGAGCAATCAACGAAAGTTGAATGGACAAAGCGAGGGCCATTGCTCACCTGGATAGGCAAATGAGGAGATGGCTGATGGCAGGAATGTGCCCGTAGCTGAGTGAGGAGTAAGGTAGGCATAATGGAGAGAAAGCATTAAGTGGGGAGGAGATAGGAGTCGGATATGTCCAGTACTACACCTATACCATCTTACTTGAAATGGTCCTCTACTCATACGCTGTGCTGAAGGTGTGGGATTGATTAGATGGTCAGGTTTATAACCCATGATCTCACATGCCAACCACAATTGACTGCTGGGTGACAGGGATTAGACAGCCATATTTGTAACATGTGATTCCATAATTGTGATCACACCTAACTGGACATCTTACTAAGGAAAAAACAATTCATAGGCCAGGCTGAGCTAGTCAGATTCTTTCTGAAGAATATGGGCTGTGAAATTCAGAGACAATCAGGTAATGATACACCCGTAAACAACAAGATCATTTAGAACTGGCCCAGAAGTCAGTGAAGCAAGCTAAAGTCTAAAGGAAACTATGAAGAAGCAGAGAAAGCTGATCTATAGAGAAAAGCCAGGGAATGGAGCAGGTTTGCAGAGCCAAGAGACTTGCCCTAGAGAGATCAGGGAGTGGCCTTGGTTTCTGGCTTTGCAATCGCACTCTTGAGGGGCACAGCTGTGCTTCATTTCCTGCCCCTGGATGCCAATGATTTTGGCTGTTTTGTCCTTACATTAAATCCCCTTTTTCTTGAACAGGCTTGAGTCAGTTTCTCTTCCTTGCAATCAGGCAGCCCAGAATTGGACACCTCAGCTTTGATCATCGGTAATTGAGAAGATAGTGATGCTATTGACTGTGAAAGGAAAGACAAGGAGCAGTTTGGGATGTACTGAATTTAACTGGTAGTGTGAGATACACATGAAATGTCTAGCAGTTGTTGGAAATGGGGCTTGAAACTCAGGAGAGGTTAAAGCTAGAAATGCTGATCTTGCAACTATAAAATAATAATTTATATAAATAGAAATGATTAAGGCTGCCTTGGAAAATGGTGTAATAAATGATGAGGACAAAATCTTGGAGGAAATGCACTTAAAGGATGAGCAAAGACAGAGAAGGAGATGGAAAGTGATTAACAGAAAGATAGGAAGAAAACCAGGGTGGTGCAGATTTCTCAAAGACAAAAGTGGCTTTGTAGTGGTCACATGGTACAGAGAAATAGGATGTAAATCAAAGACAACATTGGGTTGAGTAATTGGAGCATGACGATCCTTTGGAAAACAGCTGCTTCTGGGAGCAGAAGCCAGATGGATATGGTTTGAGTAGTAAATATTAAGAAGACACAGTGAATGAATAATACTATAGCAAAATTTGAAAGGGAGAGTATGTAAGACAAACAAGTTTGTTATTTTATCAAATATCTAAAAAATATATAACACTTGATTTTTTACTTTCAAATTTGAAAAATAATGAGAATATGATCTGCAACAGTGTAATGAATGTGAGGCTGTATTTGAGCTGGGTCTTAACGGATGATTGCTAAGAGGAAAATGGAAGGAAACTTACAACACATATAATGGTTGCAGATTTACTCATTATAATTCAGATATGCAAAGGAAATGGAGTTTTCCAACAGAACTTACATGTCCTTCCTCTTGAACCCGTACCCAGTGGTAAGTCTGGAAAAAGATTAAGTTTTAGTCTTAGTGAGTTTAAAACCTAGCCTAATATAAAGGAGATATAATTTATATCCTTAGGTATATTAAGGTAATGCTTAATCTTTTGGGAAAGCACTATCTTATTTCTGCGCTTTGTCTTCTCTCTAAAATGGTGTCCAGGTGTATGGAGGAGGGGGCTTACAAGACACAATGGCATCAGAGTAGAAAGGGTCTTTAGCTCTTCCATTCTCTGGGCATCCTGCTGGCCTCTGCTGGAGTAGACAGCAGCTTATAAAATATGCCATCAGGTCTTTCCTAGCCTGGTCAGAACCCATTTGTCCTTGGCAGAACTGATCTCACCTCAGTTCTCTTGGATGTGGGAACCTGCAGCTCTGTCTCCAGCAATCCAATGCAGGTCAGATTGGAGGTTTACCACATGCCACCTCACTGCAGGCTCAAGGTAAGCCTACTTGCTTCCTCTTCAGCTATCTTCTCGTGGAAGAATATGGGAACTGTGTGTTCCTTCCATAGCACACAGGAATAGGTTAGCAGCCTGGGAAAGCAAACCACCTTGCTAAGATTTAATGTGGCTGTGTCTTACTCTGAAAGGCTATCTCTTTCCAAAATCCAGTAGACTCCTCTACTACTCAGCATGTGATGGACTGAAAAATGAATGGACTACTGCTACATTAAACAGCATGACTGAATCACACTACTAAAATATTGAACAAAAGCAGCCAGACACAAAAAGAGTCCATACTCTTTTTGTATGATTCCATGTATATGAAGTTCAAAAACAGGCAAAACTACTCTGTGGTGTTAGCAGTCAGGACAGTGTTTGTCTGGGAGAGAAGGGTTGGAGGAGCTGGCAGCAGACTCACTTGGAAAGGGGTATGTATATGTTTATATGTATTTGCCTGTATTTGTGAAATTGCCATTACACCCACCTGCGTTAACTAAATAGGATATGTAGAATACTTTTCAACTTCTGAACTTTGAAACCCCCTGAAATTTACTGGGAATTTGCTACCAGAAACCTTTTTACCACTTCATAGCAACTTTTCAGTTAAGATACCTATAATGACCTTTACTTGTATGCTTGTTTTGTTTTCATTATAAAAGAAATTAGTCTAGTTCCTTGGTTTCTTTCTCCAGGGTTAAAATTGTGGTCTCTATATTGTAAAATTATTTTTAAAAAATTATCCTACTCAGTTTTTCACCATAGAGGGTTATACAAAGTTTAATATAGTCATTATCTTTTACACATTTGAAAAAAGTAACTTGTTTTAATTTATGAAAGAAAACATTTAGTAGGCTTTAATAGGCAGATTTAATTTAAATATTAATCTCTGAAAATAAGGTAAATGTATGAAAATTATCTTAAAGCTTCTTTTTCATATATGTTGACCTACTTGAGTAAGAGCAAAACCTGCATTAGATGAGTGACCGTAAGCTTCTCCGAAAGCTGGTGTCCAATAATAGTGCTTTTTAAGGCCATTGGAGACCTCTGCAAGATGCACGTGTCCATCCACCACGAAAGGCTCCACATCTGTATTATCTGGTTTTAGACGGCCCATTTGAATTAAGTCTGAATATGCCTAGGATTTTTAAAGAAAGAAAAACTATATCACTGAGAAAATAATTTATTCAATTTACAGTGCTTAAACTTAAAGATTCAAATTAGCTATGCTAATTTATAGTTTAAAATAAAATATTCTGAATAACATTGCTGAATTTTAGTATTTCCCAGGTATTATAGGTAGATTTTTATTCATTTAGTTATACACAATGAAATTATAACACCGTAAAACTGATTTCTAAGTTTTAATATATTAAGCATGTTTTGTCATTTTGTGACTCCTAGAGTTAGTTCTCTATACTACCAATTTTGTGGACCAAGGGTCCTATGATCAAAATTTTCAAGTCCCAACAGGTGTTCTTAAATTGGGATGGGGGTGGCGGTAGGAGGGCTATTGTATACACTCTGAAAATTCTGATGATAGCTAGGGACCCAGAAAAATAAAGGGAATTCCAGATTTGGACATATAGTTATATGGAATTCATCATCCCCCTGAAGCTAATCTACACATTTAGGCTAAGAGAGACAATTCCGTAGTATTAGATGCTGGCCTATTATTAATTATTTTGTCATTGTAGAATTTTCTCTGTAGAAAAAAACTTACTACACATGTAGCCTCATCAAATTTGTTTCCCCAAATGTAGATATTAGAGAATATGGGATTTGTTTTCATTGATTGTGAAAGTGCAACAAGTCCTTCTCCCTCTATGTTGTTGCTCACTACTGACAACCTGTGGAAAAACAAAAGGGAAGGACCCTGAAAAGCAATAGTTCCGCAAAAAAGGAATGCATGAGTTAGCAACAATATTTATTACAAACATTTTCTTGTGTAAAGTCTTAGCATTATTCTTTGCTATGTTTTAATGTAGTATAAAACCCGAGAAATTTAGTTTTCTAACTTTGTATACCTAGTAGAGCTACCTACACTTTGAAAACAGTCTTTTATATTATTCAGTAAATATTTGGGTAGAGATATCATATAGATATATGATAAAAATATATACAGCTTTCTGGATAAAGTCACCTAAGTAGTATTTTCTTCTTTAATTCATTTTATCTTTATGTCTTGATCATATTGAATGCTTATGATTTTTCTATTAGAATTCAGGATAAATAATATAAGTAATAAGAATTTCTCATTAATTTTAAGAAGGAATCATAACTAGAATCAGTGTCTTATAAAAGATATTACTTTTGAAAAATAGAAATTGAAACATTTACTGTTACTTAGTACTATTTCAATTTAGAAACTGAGTTTTCATATTTCATCATAATCTTAAGAGTTAAGGGGTTTAAGGTTAGTATTTAAAAATTTAAGTTTTTCTGTTATTTTGATTAAATATAAAACCATACTAACGCTTTAAGACTCCTGTTGTGTGAAGTAAGAGTTTCACTGAGATAGTTTGCTCCTGCATTTTCTATTCTGTTAAAAGAAAGATCTATTACTTCCAAGGTAGTGTTGCTTTTCAGTACATCAGCCAAATACTCTATTCCATCACGAGTTATTTTATTGCTGGGAAAAGAAAAGTATATTTGAAAATATGAAATATTGTTCTATTCATAGAAATAAGATGCTTGAAAACTGTTAAACAGTACTGTATATTTTTGTAAAGATTTATTTTAATCATTCAATTTCCAAGAAAGTTATTGAAAATTCACCAGAAAATATTATTTTCATTCTGGTATACACAACCAAATTTCCTCATTCAAGTTAAGAGATAGCAGTATAAACTAAATTAATAATTATTAAGGCTTAGGATACAAGGTTGATAACAATGGTTGCATTTTCTAATCATTGGAAATAATGTTTTAACAGAGTATCCCATGTAATATGAATATTTACATAGATTATTCTCATGACTTAACTCTCGAATTACTAATGTGTAAATTATCACTTACCAGCTGACATCAAGGTAACGTAGACTAGTGTTCAGATACAGTGCATTACATAACCGTTGTAAACCATAGTTTTTTATACCATGCTTACACATGTGTAGTTCAACAAGGCAGTGATTTTCTTTCAACATATGGCCTAGATGGACTGTGGACTCTTCCTAAAAATGGATTAAATCTTGTTTCTAAAATATAATTTTGAAGCAGTACATGTTACTCCAAATAAATGCTGTTATTTAAATTCACTTTTAAAAAATTATATTGGTTAAGACTATTAGTCTACAGTTTGCATTTGTTTGGCTCTACATGAAAAAAAAAAATTGTCTTTGCCACAAATGATATCTTTAATCTCAGAAATTAAGTAGCAGGCACTTGCAAAATACCATAACTAAAAGTGGTGTAAAATAGTCTGGTTAATTTGGTTTAAAGAAACAAAAATCAAACATACATTTCAGAAGGAAAAAAAATCAAAACAATTGGGACCATCCTGTACTGAGCATATATACTGTCCTTTCAATAGTCTATAAACCTTTCTGGGACTCTCTGTATGTTCCTGAACTTTGCTCCTGATCTCCATTTCCTGATGGTTTTAGACAAAATATAAAGAAATTTCCCAGTCTTGATTTTATTTGAAAAGTATACTCATTAACCCTGTGAAATATCTGATTCCTCCCTTTTATAATCATCCCAAATTCCTAATATGTTTTACTCTTGTTTTCTGGTCATCAAAATACTTTTTTTTAAGTTCCACAATCTAGTTGCTTCTAGGCAAAAGGTATTTAGCCTCAATAAGGATTTGAATAGCAAGCATTTTAAGTTTTTAACACAACCAAAGCATATGTTGAAATGAATGGGCCAAAGTATTTTGTGACAAGAATCCTCTTGCATGATTGCTATATATAACATGTAATAAGTTTTATAATCACTGGAAATGATGAACATGGATAGCTTTTTTTTATTATTATGTAAAAGTACTTTGAGAAAAACTTTAAAAGTTAAATAAACCACCTAGCAATGGCAGAAAATACATGTGAGCTTTACAGTAATCAAAACTGTCCAGATGCTCGCTTTACTAGCTATATAACTTTGGGCAAATTATTTCATCTAGCTGAGTCTTAGTTTCCTTTTCTGTAAAGTAGGTGAAATTATGCTTCCCTCACAGAATTAAATAAGTTAACAAATAAAAAGCATCTAGTACAAAATAAGTGTTCTATAGCAGACTGCAAAGCATTTATTACTGTTCAATATCCTATAATTGTGTTTGATTTGTTGAAATTATTGCTTTGACACTGAAAAGATATACCCAAGGGAATGCTATGTAGTCTGGGGTCTTAAAAAATGCAAACCAATCACTTGGGGAGGTCTACTTAGTGCCTGGCATGGAGGACAGACAGTTCATTTTTGTGTTTGTGCCATGATTGCAGTTTTAGGCTAAGAATCTTGAATGAGGGACTAGACTATCCTTATTAAAAGGAGGAAATACTGTCAGAAATAGTGAAGGGTATTAGTCCCATTTACTGAGTTTGTGACTTAATTGGTGTAGAGGGGCACCTGTCATTGGTATTTTTCCAAGCTCTCCAGATAATGCCAATGAGCAAAGGTGGGATCCAACATCTCATAGCTTTTTATTTGTTATCACTTGTTCCTGCATGATAATGAACAGTAAAACCCCTTAAATGGAATAGGTTTGCAGGCTTACATTTGGAAACAGTGAAGTATGGAGAAGCATAAGAGGATTCTACTCCACAACCATTTAAGACTGGAATAGTACCCTCTGGGATAGACAGGGTGGTGGCTGCCCTGGGGAAGAACAAAGCAGGCTAGAGTATAGCTGGCTGCCAGAAGCACCAGGCTGAGATCAAGGGTGTGGGCCTGAGAAAGGGGCCCTGGGTGTTTAATAATATTCTCAGGATTTGGGAACAATGACACCACTCAACATATTTACAAGAGGAATTATGCTTACAACTGACTTCATAAACTTAAACATACTTATTTCCACAGGGATACAGTCCATAAAGATTTTTCTTTGAGGCAGGGTCTCACTATGTTATTCAGGCTGGTCCACTCCTGGGCTCAAGTAATCTTCCTGCCTTGGCTTCCCAAAGTGTTGGGATAACAGGCGTGAGCCACTGCACTCAGCCCTAATTTTCCTTTAAATGAAGGTTTTTATTTGTAAACAGGAGTTTACAAGATATAGTAGGTATAGTTCTAAAAATACAATGTATTCATGTACCTTGACATAAACTTCAGTGGTGCCTTAGTTCACATGTTAACTATCATTACTTTGAATACATACCTGTTCTCCATACAGTATAGGTCGGTTAAGGTTTATTCCCTTAATTGCTTGGTTTTGGGTTAGTACTGTAGCAAATGCTATCACACTCTGCATCCCCTAAAAACAGGTAAATTCATTAAGGAAACCGACAAAGTATATAAATTAATCTTCCTATATAAATATTTCAAGGTCAGTTATCTGAATTCCGATAAATCAAAATTGTGCATTTAATGTTTAAGTATTTCCTACACTTTGAATTGCAGGTTGATCAAATTAAAAAATGCATTGTTGCTGGGTGCAGTGGCTGATGTCTGTAATCTCAACACTTTGGGAAGCCGAGGCAGGAGGATCACTTGCGCCTAGGAGACCAGCCTGGGCAATATAACTAGACCCTGTCTCTAAAAAAAAATTTAAAAATTAGCTAATATGGTGGTACGTGTATGCAGTCCCAGCTACTTGGGAGGCTGAGGTAGGAGGATCACTTTAGACCTGTAGTTTGAGGTTGCAGTGAGCTATAATTGCACCACTGCACTCTAGCCTGGGCAACAGAGCAAGACCCTGTCTCAAAAAAAATGTTTCTGTGTTCTTTTCTGCCTGCCCTAAAATCTATCTAAAATGTGCATGGGGAGTTTCTTAATGTTTCAGTGTCCATTTCCTGGGTGATTGCCTCTAGGTGTGCTCCGAAGCCCTCAAGGTTCTATGTGGATCCCAGCTGGAGCTTGTACTACCTATGCAACACATATCCCTGTGCCAGCACTCGTTTATATTCATACCAGTACTTTAAGTCCGTATGTGGTGGTAAAGGTTACTAATCACATTTTGCACAGTTCCCACAGTCCTCCCTCTATCTGACTAGAAGAGCTGAATCCTCCCCCATATCCATAATGGACACCAACATACACACCCAGATGTTATGCCAGAAAACATGGGCTTCCTCTCACTCTGCCATTCTTCTTACCCTGCCATCCAGTTGGTCAGTACGTCTTAAAGATTCTGCCTCCAAAAGATGTCTCCAATTATTCTGTTCCTGTCCATCTCTAGAGCTACCCCCCAGCACAAGTCCTCATCATCTCTCACCTGGACTACTGCAGTAACTATCTAAGTGCTCAGCTGGATTCCTCTTGTCGCCCTTTAATTCTCCACAGAGAAATCAGTGATGTAAAAGCACCAATCAGATCATGTTACCCCTTAACATAAAGCCTTTCCATAATTTGCATTTGTAATGCAATCCCTCTTCGTCCCCTGACCCATGACATACCCCACACAGCCTTGTCAGATCTGGCCTCTGAACCTCTCCACCTTTACTTTGAGATATTATTTGAATTTCCTCTGCTTAGCCACTCTGACTTTTCAGTTCTTAAAACCTGTCAGATTCACTATTTCATTATTCACGTACCTCATGATTTTTGCCGTATCTGAATATATAAAATATTTAATAATATGTTTCCATTAAGCCAACTCACTTTTTCACTTATATTTATTTTAAAATAAAGCTTTATATCACTGTCACAAATGGAAAACCATAATCCCTTGAAATAAATAGAAAGCACCTGTAAAAATAAATACATGAGTATTAAAATTACCTCATTCTGCACCAGTAGTGCTACTCATACCACACTTAGGGAAGCGCTATCTTAGTGTCTATGCATGCTGGATCCTCTGTCTGGAATATTCTGCCATGGATCCTCTCCATGGCAATTTTTTCTCATCACTCATAATTCTTAAATATTGTATTACCTCCTCAGGTCTTAGGTGACTAGCCTATCAAGCAGAATTACCTCCTCCCCATTATCAACATAATCATCTTTGTAGCACTTTTCTTTTTTTTTTTTGAGACAGAGTCACCCTGTCACCCTGGCTAGAGTGCAGCAGCCACATCATAGCTCACCGTAACCTCAAACTCCTGGCCTCAAGCAATTCTCCTGCCTCAGCCTCCCAAGTAACTGGGACTACAGGGATGTGATACCACACCAAGCTAATTTTTCCTATTTTTGGTAGAGATGGACAGAGTCTCACTCTTGCTCAGGCTGGTCTCAAACTCCTGATTGACCTAAAGCGATCCTCCCTTCTCGGTCTCCCAGAGTGCTAAGATTACAGATGTAAGCCACTGTGCCTGGCCACTTTTCTCTATTTCTTTATCAGTCTTTTCCCAATTAAAACATAAGCTTCATAAGGGCAGAGGCCATATAATCCACTGTTGTATCCTTAGTATCTAACATAGTAACTGGTATGTGTAGACAATAAATACTGAATTAATGCTTTCCCAGAACCATGCTGGCTACATCTACCACCTTAAAAAGATGGTCATTCAGAACCTATTGCCCCAAAGAGCCTCTCGGCCCATCTTATTGTTTTCATGTCACATTGATATTGCATTAATCTGAGGCTATACAACAGGTTCCCAAGAGTAGGCCTGAAGATTTGAAACCATGTTTTAGAAAGTGAAGCCTGGAATTTGAAGACATGCAAAAAACACACGTTTCTCATTATTGGGCCAGATAAAGGCTCGGAATAGCTCTTATCTTATTCCTTTTCACATATGGGGTCTCACCACATTACCCAAGCTGGAGTATAGTGGCTATTCACAGGTATCATCACAGTGCACTATAGCCTGGAACTCCTTGGCCGAAGGGATCCTCCCACCTCAGCCTTCTAAATAGCTGGGATGACAGGCATGCACCACCTTGCCCAACTTCAGAGCAGCTTTTAGTATCTTCAGTTTAAGTTTTTAAGCTACAATATAAATAACTACTCACTGAAAAATATTTTCAAAAGTAAAAAAAAATTTATACAAATAAGGTAGTATTTATTTAATTAAAATGAACATGATCTTTTTCTTAAAAATTCCATGTAGGTTAACATAAGCTATGGATAGAAATTTATGAATATTTTTATTAGATATTTTTCCATGATATTATTTACCATGATCTGATTTTATTAACAGTCTGTACCATTATATCTAGGAAAAAAACACCTTTTCTCTGGTATTAGACAGTAGATGCAAAATTGATCATTGATAAGACTGTCATTTAGCTGGTCTTCTTGACCAATTCTCTAGGCTGGTTTCCTAGGAGGATGACCCACAATCTGAGTGATTTTCTTATAACCAATTTACTTACCAGATCACAATCACCCAGATCTAATTTCTGTAAGGATGAATTAATTTGCAGCATTGCAGCAAAAAACATTCCACCCTTATTTTCAATCTTGTTTCCAGTCATTCTGAGGTATTTCAGAGTTGTATTCTTCTGAAAAGGAAAAGAATCAAAACTTAGTTACTTAAGTTTTTAATCCATAAATTACATGAGTTGGGAGACTGTATTACTATTTGCAAACTCATCAATTTTTCAAGGAGCTAGAGCAGGATATATTCCTTAAAGGTAACATTCAATTTCCCCTAAGAGATAAAAATCTAGTTTAATAGAAGTTTAATCTACTTTAATAGAAAGAATGCCCAACAAACAAATGCCCAAGCAATAACCAGTAAACAAAGCAGATTTTAATAAACTTTCATTTCATTGGAAATTCTGTAAATTTATCTTTTAAGAAATTTATACCACTTCACTTTTTCTATTGATGTAAAATTCACATAACATAAAACTAACCACTTTAAAGCATACAATTCAATGGCATTTAGTACATTCACAATGTTGTATAGCCATCACCTGTAGCTGGTTCTAAAATGTTTTCATCACCCCCAAAGAAGGCCCCATACCCATTAGGCAGTTGCTGCTCCCCATTTCCTGTATCATTTTTAAAATAATATAATTTCTCAGACATTTGCAAGGTTTAATTCCAACTCTTATATTCTTGATAAATATTTCACAAAGAAAATTATAGATGTTTCATGATTCTAATGAATAAATATTAGGATATATAATAGTGCAAATAACTGTCTCTCCAATGAATTCAAACCCCCCTATGATCAGGAAGAAGATAAGGATATCCACTATCTCCACTTCTATTTAACACTGTACTAGAGGTTCTAGCAGGGTCAATTAGGCAATAAAAAGAAAAAAACATCCAAATTGGAAAAGAAGTATAACTCTGTATATGAAATGATCCTGTGTATGGAAAATCCTAAGGAATCCATTGAAAAAAATCAGTTAGAACTGATAAACTAGTTAAGCAACATAGCGGGATACAAGATCAATACACAAAAATCAGTTGAATTTCTATATGCTAACAATAAACAACCCAAAAATGAAATCAAGAAAACAATTCCATCAGGCACTCACACCTGTAATCCAGGCACTTTGGGAGTCCAAGGCAGGAGGATCGCTTGAGCCCAGGAGTTTGAAGCCAACCTGGGCAACATGGTGAGACCCCTCCCCATCTCTACAAAAAAAAAAAAAAAAAAAAAAAGCCACCCATGCTGGTGCATGCCTGGAGTCCCAACTACTCAGGAGGCTGAGGTGGGATGATCACTTGTGCCCAGGAATTCGGGGTTACAGTGAGCTACGACTATGCCACTGCGCTCCAGCCTGGGTGACAGAGTGAGTTCCTGTCTCTTAAAAAAAAAAAAAAGAAAAGAAAAATTCCATCTGCAATAGTACCAAAAAGAATAAAATATCAGGAATAAATTTAACAAAAGAAAAGCAAGCCTTATAAATTGAAAACTACTAAGCATTGTTGAAAGAAATTAAAGAAGACCTAAATAAATGAAACACATCTCACATTCAAGATTTGGAAGACTTGATATTGTTAAGATGGCAATACTCCCCAAATATATCTACAGATTTAATACAATTCCTATCAAAATCCCAGGTGCTATTCTTGCAGAAATTGATAAACTGATCATAAAATGCATATGGAAATGTAAGGGACACAGAAAGCCAACATAATCTTGCAAAAAGAACGGAGTTAGAGAACTTGCTCTTTGATTTCAAAATTTACTACAAAACTATAGTAATCAAGACAGTATGGTACTGGCATATAGACAGACATGTAGATCAATACAATAGAATTGAGAGTACAGAAATAAACCCTCACATTTATGGTCAACTGATTTTTGTGACAAAGTTATCAAAACAATTCAATGGGGGAAAGAATAATCTAACAAATGGTGTTGGAACAATTGGATATCCACATGCAAAAGAATAAAGTTAGACTCCTATCTCACGCTGTATTCTCAAGTTAATTCCAAATGGATCAAAGAACCAAATGAAAGAGCTTAAACTGTAAAACTCAAGGGAAAACATAAATGTAGATCTTTGTGACTTTGAGTTAGGCAAACCCTTCTAAGATATAACACCAAAAGCATAAGTAACAAAAGAAGAAATAGATAAATTGGGCTTTATCAAAATTAAAAGTTTTTATGCATCAAAGAATCCATCAAGGCAGTGAAAAGGCAACCTACAGAATGAAAGAAAATATTTGCAAATCATATATTTGAAAGGGACTTGTATCTAAAATATACAAAGAACGCTTACATCTCAAAAAGACAACCCAGTTTAAAAATGGGCAAAGGCTCTGAAGAGACATATTTCCCAAGAAGATATACGAATGGACAATAAGCACATGAAAAGATGCTCAACATCATTATTGATTAGGGAAATATAAATCAAACACCTCAAAACCTTTTCATACCCACTAGGATGGCTAAAATCAAAAAGGCAATAACAAGTGCTGGTGAGGATGTAGAGAAATTGGAACACTCACACATTATTAGTAGAACTGTAAAAAGGTACACCCACTCTAAAAAACAATTTGGTCATTCCTCAAAATGTTAAAGAGTTACCATATGACCCAGCAATTCCACTACTAGGTATATAACCCCTAAAATTGAAAACATATGTCTGCACAAAAATGTGTCAATGTTCATAGTAGCCAAAAAGTGGAAACCCAAATGTCTGTGAACAAAATGTGATATATCCATACAATGGAATATTATTTCGTAATAAAAAGCAATAAGGTATATTATAACAGAGATGACCCTTGAAAACATTAAGCCAGTCACAAAAGGCCACATATTCTATGATTCTGTTTATATGAAATGTCCAGAATAGGCAAATATATATGTGGAAAGTAGGTTAGTGATTGCCAGGGATTGGGGACTGGGGAGAGAGAATAATGGAGAGGGATTGCTAATGGGTATGGGGCCTCTTTTGGGGGTGATAAAAATGTTCTAAAAATAGTGATAATGGTGATAGGTGCTCAGCTCTGTGAATACATTTTAAAAACCACTGAATTGAGGACTTTAAAAGGGTAACTTTTATGTATGAGAATTATATCTTAATAAAACTTTATTTTTAAAAAATGAGTTTAAATGTATTCATTTAATATCTACACTTTAACTGAAGTGCAGTAAAAATATTCATTCCTACAATATTAATGTAAGTTCACATTAACATTTGAGTCTGTTGGTTCTAAGCTATCAGAAGTTAAAATTCCCAAATAAAATGTTGATATAAATGCTTACATGTAGTGCTTTAGCAATCAACTTTCCACCTTCGTGCCCAATATCATTAAACATAAGGTTTAAATAAATGAGATTAAGTTGCTTCTATAATAAGGAGAGAAGAGATGCTATTACACATTATTATTGAAAACTGATCAATTATATAAATAAATAAATAAATATATATATATAAAATACACTTCATGCAAATAAATGTGCTTACCTCCAAAGAAAATACAACAAAGAAAACCTGAATTCTAGCAAAAGCAACTACCCTTAAGGAAAAAAATCACCATTCTCATTTAAACAAAATATAATTACAATATAAATGAAAGAAAAAAGACAATATTCAGTTTTGACTAACAATTGAAAGATAGATGTGCTTTATGTATTTAATCATGGTATGCAAGTTTGCAAAAGACTGAGGAGCTCTATGTACCAGCTCTATACAAATATAGACCAGATATACAATGTGTTTCCAGTGTACTTCAAGCATTATAAATATAGCACAGAGTAAGAACCCCAAGACATTTTGCAAAACTAGTGTTTTCTGTGTCATTAGACTAAGTGGTTTCACTGTAAACAGCACTAATATGATACCTCAAGCAGTTTCGCAGCATAGTACGCACCAACATCACTTAGGAGGTTATATCTAACATCCAAACCTAAAGGACACAGAAGAACAGAAGCTGATATTCATTACAAAGAATACTTAAAATCAGGAAAATGAAAAGCAGAAGGTATTGATTCTTAAGGAAATATACCGTTAATATATAGATGATTCTTTAAAATTCTGGAAAGAATCCAAAAATCTTCACCTGTTACTTTTTCTACTGGCACTAAGTGATTGTTACCAGCAATGTTTAATGTTACTCCTTCTTCCAGTCTGTTAAAATACAAAAAAAAGATTTTGAAATACACAGAAACCCAGTAAAGAAGTAAAAGTATCTTTGCTTCATGTATAAATATGAACAGTAACATCACAGATAACATTACTGGAACCAAGTACGTAGTAGACTTACAAGTATACAGTAGATTTACACCAGGTAACTTAAAACTATTGAACATTCTGCAGCTTTGCAAAGCACTTTAGTATGTACTACATAATTTAATTTCCCACACACAAAAAGTATCCCCACTTTATAAATAATGACATTGAAAACTTCAACGTTTTGCCTAAATTCACCTAGCTTTCAGTAGTTAAATATGAGCCTGGAGCCCAGGCTTGGGAACTCCTGGTCTAGTGTTCTTTCCAGTATACTATACCACCTCTAAGACCTACTAACAGTGTTGCTTATCTACTTACTTGCCTGAATCAAAAGATATGTCCATTATACTGAGCATTTTCAAATGGCTATAAAATCACTCAGTATTCCAGGATTTTCACACAGATGAATATCAGTGAACACTATAGATGTAACCAAGTATTTGTCTTCCTTACCCCTTTTTAACTTCTTCATCCACTTCTTGGAGTATATGCGATATAAAAGGATTAATTTTCTGGGATTTTTCCATACACAAATTATAATAATCTTCCTGGAGACCAGCAATAGATTCTGGAGCTTGTGAAAAATAAATGCATCCTTCATCACATTATTCCAGAGCCTTTTTTGTTAAAAAAAAAAAAACAAAAAAACCCAAAACTACACTTCTTTCAAATACATGAAGTATGTGTGTGTATAGTAGGGGTGGAATAGAAAAGGAAACATAATTAAGGATAGAAGAGAGAAATAAAAGGAGTGGGAGAGAATAAAAATGCTGTTTGGAGAAGTAGGGCCATAGAAGTACCCACTGAGGGTGAGCAGACTCTGGCTTGAGTCAGCACCCAAACTCAGAAGTGACATACAGGGAGAACTAACCTCTATTATGTGCCAGGACCAGTAGCTAAGGCAAATGACATCCAGAGCAATTAAATATTTTGTCCAAAACCATGCAGCAGATAATGGGAGAGTGCAGAATCAAACTGACTCAAAACCTCTTTCCACTGTACCACTTAAGGTGACTCAAAGTTTCTTAAAATAGGTTCAAGTAAAGACAATTTTGTCCAAGAATATATCTCAAAAGGGATCTGAAAAATCATTAGTCTCACAGGTTTCTTGGATACCCTTTACACCATCCTAAGTTGATAGCATCTTCAAACATAACTGTCAGTTCTTCTTCAATACCAAGTTGAGGTCTAGCTCACAGAAACTCTTTACCTATCCGGCCTTCCACTTCTCTTTCTAAAGGTGATTTTTCCCTGTTCAGTGCTTAAGAAGAAAGAAACAAAGCAGGAGTTGAGACCTCCTTCCTCTAATATATGTGCAGCTTTCCTTAATGGTGTTAGTGTTTTCAATATTATTTTACAAAGCATCTTTTTGCAAGGCCCAGATCCTTCTGGGATATAAGTTATGCTGTTGCTTTTCTTAGAAGTACAGGCCACTGTATGTTCCAAACAGAATAGGTTTTATTGTCAGATAAGTTTGAAAAGTGCTGAATTAAACAAAGCTGAACAGAGCCTCATCTACAATTCAAAACATGTGCACAAAGACTCTTCAAATTGTTGAGCTTGGTGGGGAGGGAAGATAAGAATGCTGCATTTTCCAGACTTATGTGACCAAGGTTCACCTGGAATGCAATCTAGAAAATGTTGCTTTAGCATCCTTGCCAGGAAACAAAGCAAGTAGATCCCTCCAACAGAAGTTGCAGCTGGGCTCCCACTGGGCTTCCTTCCTCCCTTCTGGCTACTGTCTTCGTTGGTGTTAAAAAGAGAATGAATGATTGCCCAGAGAATCTGAGATTCAGTGCTGCCTCAACCACACCCAGGACACACAAAATTGTGTCAGATTTACAACTCATTTTTGTGAAGGCATAAAGGAATCTTAGATTACAAGCTAAAAATAGCTATAGAAAGTTACATAAATATTCTTATTTAATTAGCTAGCCATGGATGTCAAGTGTTTAAAAGTTTCTGCTATATTTTTCTGCTACTCTCCCTTTCATTTAAAATTCATCTTTGTATTGTATGTCAGGATTTTACGGCACCAATAATTTATTTCCTATGCTGTATTCATATTAGGAGAAAGATAATCAGTTTTCAAATTGTAAAGTAAAAACTAGGGAATAACTCGGCTATGCAGGAAAATGTCAGGAATCTAACCCAAATTTCATTTTTCATCTGCACCTCTGGCAGCATGTTTTAAAATTTCCATATTTTGGAGGTGGTTCTCTCCAAAATATGCTCTTCTATGCTGGAGGAGCCAAGTACTGGGAAATCCAAGGGTTGAGAGTGAGTCAGACTTGGGTGCCCTGCCCAGAATCTGCAGTGGGTAACTTTGAGCAACTTCAATTCTTCGAGCTCAAATCTCCTCTTACGTTAAAGGCAGAGAGTAACAATGCCCGTTTCCCGGGTGCAGTGAGAATGAGGAAGGCTCCTGGCACAGTTCCCTATCCACAAACACACGCTTTAAAACAAGCATCCAAAACCGAAAAGGGGGGAGGGGGTTGCCATTCCGGCTACGCTTCATTTGCTAGAGCTAGTTCACGGGCAGAGAAGTATTTAAGACGCAGGTGGCATACAGGTGCAAAGTCAGAGCGGTCTAAAGATGCTCTTGCCCACCTGGGGCCTGCTCTCTGGGGCTTCCACAAAATGCGGGCGAGAAGAGCCCCAGACACACCTTCCTGGACACCGTAAAAGCACAGTGACAGGCACACCTTCCTCCGAGCAATCTGTCGCACCGAAGGCGGACCCACTTAGTGCCTGGGGCTCCTCTCTCGCCCGCGTCTGGGGGCGCCCCAAAGTTCCGGCGGCAGCTGGGATTCCCAGGGCAACCCTCCCGCTGCGCCGCTTGGGGCCGGCAGCCTCTCTGAGGAATCGGCCGGCGCCACCCCGGCACCGCTCGCGCGTCTCGTCCGGGCCAGGCCGCGCCGAAGAGCACCCTGCTTCTTACCGCGCTCGCCCGCGGGGGCCGGGGCCGGAGACGGGGGCCTGGCCGAGGCCGGAGAAGGGGCAGGGGCAGGGGCAGGGGCCGTCTCCTCCTCGCCGCTCCACATGCTCCTCTCACTCCGCCCGCCGCGGCCTCCGCGCTGCCAAGGCGACCGCGCGCGTGCCGCTGGGGGCGGGGCACCGAGCGCCCGCGCGGGCCCAGAGCGCCGAGTCCAGCCGCGGCGCTGTCCTGGGTCATTCCTGCCCCGGCCCTGAGGCCTCGCTGGGCAGGCAGTGACCGCTGATTCTATGCTGGCTCCTCTGCCCCGCCCCCGCCCTGGGTTGAAGGCACACGGAGGGAGGGCGCCCTGGCTCCTCTGCAGGGAGGAGTTCCTGACGTTTGGGGGGCTCAGCTGCTGGGCTAGGGCCCGGGGCTACGAAGACGATTATGACATATTCCATCCCGCAAAGTGGGCACAGGCCCGCGGGGGGCAAGCGCAGAAGTAGAAAATAGCAGCACTAGCACGTTATAAGGGCGTAGGGCTTTGGGAGCATAAAGGCTTTTGTGGAGGGGCGGGGCCATCAGGGAGGGCTTCTTGGAGGAGGTGACAGCTGGACTGGTCCGGGTGAGGCTGCCGGAGGGCGGAACTGCTTGTTGCGTGCTGGAGACGCTCAGGTACTTTGGTGTACCCAGATCGGTACTGAGTGGGGAGGCGGGCAGGGGCAGGTCCACGTGGAGCCCTGTGCATCTTCTGAGGAGCACGGCTGTGACGGGGCAGGGTGCCGGGAGCTGTCAGATCGGCGGCGGCCAGCCCAGGAAGGATGGATTTGACACGACTTAGCGGGGAAACTGGGTCTGAAGCAGCTGCGGCAGCCCAGGAGAAACAATGAGGCCTCGGCTAAGGCTGGAATCAGGAGAATAAGAAGAGGGGGCGGGGGACGGGAGACAGAACCGAGCAATATTACAGGGTAGCATGGTCAGGATTTGGTACTTGGACGTGGAAGGCAGAAGAGGACGGGAGAAGAGGAGGAGGAAAGGAAAGATCTTCCGTTTGGGGGCTGCATAGACTGAAGAGAAGGAGATGGAGGGGGCGAATAGAGGAGTTGACCCTGCGGGTGAGAAGGTGGAGGAAAACCCTCAAGGTGAAACCAGACCGCTTATGAACAGAGTTACAAAGTGAAAAACAAAATATCTGAGTCCTCCCTGCCTCCACTATTCCACTAGGCAATTCCGTGTCAGCTCTCCGCTGCCATGAAATCGTGCTGGCCAAGACAGGGATCTCTTATAACCCTGTGTAGCCTACAGATATAAAGCATCACTTGTTCTACAGGTTAAACATGATGATGACAGAAAACAATGTGTTCCTTTATCCCATGTGCTCCCAACAAAGTTGGGAGGCAATTTGGAATACTAAAGCAGGAGTGGGTCCAGGCTCCATTTTGCATCTGCCTTTCCCTATCCGGCCCTTAAAAGTATTTTGAATTAAGAAGAGAAAGTAAAGAGAGGTGGAGGATCCTGCTTCAGGGGAAGGGAGGGATACTCTTCCAAGGGAATAAGAAGTGCAAAATCAGACTTTGGTCTAGAGAGTGACAAATAAACAGGGTCAGAATAAACAGAAAAGAGCTGCTTTAACTAGTAAAACAGCACCTACAATACTGTTTTTCTTATCTGACTTAGCAAGGCAAAACCAAAACAACAACAACAAAAAAACAGTATTTACACAAAACTACAGCCTGCATGTCAAAGGCATATCAAATAGGATGGTCAAAAAGACATTGATGGCAGGGCGTGATGGCTCACGCCTGTAATCCTAGCACTCTGGAAGGCCTAGGCGGGAGGATCGCTTGAGGTCAGGAGTTCTAGACCAGCCTGATCAAGAGCAAGACCCCGTCTCTACTAAAAAATAGAAAGAAATTAGCTGGACAACTAAAAATATATGTAGAAAAAATTAGCCGGGTATGGTGGCGCATGCCTGTAGTCCCAGCTACTCGGGAGGCTGAGGCAGGAGGATCGCTTGAGCCCAGGAGTTTGAGGCTGCTGTGAGCTAGGCTGATGCCACGGCATTCTAGCCCGGGCAACAGAGCGAGACTCTGTCTCAAAAAAAAAAAAAAAAAGAAAGAAAGAAAGAAAGAAAAGACATTGACCACATGTACAACTCATTACCATCAGTATATTGCCCCCAGTGATGGTAGTGTGGTGGAGGAAGGTAGTTGAAATAGTCCCCTCCCCCTGATTGCGGGGAGGAAGATGTTGTTGAACCAGCTGGGAGGAAACTTAAGTGGGTTCACTGAGTGCTTATATGGGAAGATCCCAGAGTGGAGGGATCTAACTTGAATCTGAGCTTTCTATAAGTCAGAGTGAAAGAGAATGGGAATACATGAAAGTATATAGTTTCCAGGCTCCAATAAAAGGTATTATTTGCATGTCTCTGGCATCTCATATGAAGACGGTTTAGTATGAGTATCTTTATGTAAGTAACTTAATAGACAATGTCTTTGACTAGAGTTTTATGGAAGATCCAGAAACATTTTTCAAATGATTGTTTCTTTTGTTGTAACTCTATTTAAAGAGCCAGAAGCATAGTGTTTAATTACAATTTAAGGAAGGCATTTCTCCAGGAAACACATATAATATGGTTGAGGTATGTTTTCTGAAAATTTGAAGATAGAACTCAAAGGATCTGACAGAATTAATATTTAACACATCCACTATTTTTCCCAACTATCAGATGGCTAATGTTGCTGCTAGCAAGTGCTGGACCAGGGGTAAATTCCTGGTTGAACTTTCTGACAAATATCTGAAGTTCTGGCTTCTGGTGTTTTTCAGGCATGCATATTGTTTAGGTGTTCAATGTGCAGTTGGCAAAATTAATTTTCTGTTATTTAAAAATTTTTTTGACCACGGATAAAAGAAGAGCGGGTAATATGAAAAATTTACAGTGTTATTTTCTGGTGAGATGAGAAAGTAGAGTAGTGGAATAGTGACCAAAATCTTCTTGCTCTTTATGTAAGATAACAGTTTGATGAAAGACTGAATTCTTTAAAAATAAGTAAATAAAAAGGATTTTGCCTGTGAATTACTAGGTCTGTAGTTTGGTGATAGAAGAATGAAGGGTAGAAATATTTTTGAAAATGGATAAAATGCCGCTTTTGAGTCTATGTAACAAATCCTGAGAAGCTGTTTCAGATCAGTAATTTGGTGACATTGGTGATGGGGGCACACTGCTCAGCACCAACAGTTCTTGCAAAGGAATGTTTTCACCTTCGGGTAACTGATCGGAGGTTTTCAAAAGGATGGGGTTACTGGATCCCAGTTTAGTAATACTCCAAGAATCTTTCAGAGCTCATTATAACATTATAGATTTTTTTTCCTCCAACCATTTCTCTTAAGAAGAAAACATGTCAAGGATCTCAATATCCCAGAATCTGCCTTTGTTATTGGCCTTTGAGATTCTTTCCACCCACTGCTGAAAATTTACATTTCTTGTTTATAAAAAGATTTCCACTCAAGTTTGAAGTTTATTTGGAACTTCATCTCACTATTGAGAGGAGACTTAATTTTTCAAGGAATTTTATAGTTTCCCAGAAGTTTTTTATCAAAGCAAAGGGTAGTGTTACTGTCGGAGAGGCAAAACTTTACCTCTGCCCTCTTAGGGTCCCCAGCTGGGCCTGAGAATTAAATTGACATAAAATAGATTAGCAGAAGAATAAGATACAAATTTAATATAAGTTTTGCATGATATACGAGGCCTCATAAAAAAATGAAGACTCAAAGAAGTGGCAAAACCTAAATACTTTAAAATTAGGTTGAACAAAGAGATGCAATTGTGGATCAGTAAATTTGTGGGGAAGCTAAGGGAAGATAGGAATTATTTTTAACAAGGTCTGGCTGTACGGAATTCTCTCAGCTGTGACTCCCTGTTGAAGAATGTTTCCTTTTTCCAGGTATACGGAGGGCATCTTTAACATGGGAATTTTTGTTTCTTGTTTTCAAAGGGAAAAAGGGAACGTTAGAATACCCCTCTTGTCTCTGCTGTTTTTCAAGTGCCTTTGGCTTAAAGTAATCCTCATGCCAAAGTGGCACATTTTCAGGTGGCATATTCTGCCACTCTTCATTACCATTACATGATTTTCCAGTCCTAGGTCAATTAAGGGTACTTTTAGCTTGTCTGTGATCCATTGGTTGTTAAGGGGGAAAGACTGTGTGAAGTTTTAAGCAAAATCTTGAAATTATTTTAACTAGAAATGGTTATTTATACTATCAGAGAAAGTCACACACCATACTTACCTCAGGAATCTAGTCTTTCCTATCCAATATGTGTGTAAGCAGACTTGGAAACAAAAGTATCAACACTCACTATAAATTAGAGAGGGTTGATCAGTTTCCTAAATGGTTTTCTCGGGCATTAGAGTTATACAAAGAAGGGCTAATTATTAAACTACCCAATTCTTGGCTTCTTCAAATGAAGATGCGACAGTTATTCCATTTAGTAACCACCCCACAGTAAATTGTAATATGTCAATTTGACCATGTTTGGGTAGCAAGCCCTAGGAAAAAAATGAGCAATAAAGACTCAGTCTTCCCTGTTCTTATTTACCGTGGTTGAATTACTGGCAAAACTATTGCAAATCCCAACTTTACGATCTCCTTTTATTTATTTATTTTTATTATTATTATTATTTTAGACAGAGTCTCACTCTGTTGCGTGGGCTAGAGTGCCATGGCGTCAGCCTAGCTCACAGCAACTTCAAACTCCTGGGCTCAAGCGATCCTTCTGCCTCAGCCTCCTGAGTAGCTGGGACTACAGGCATGCGCCACCGTGCCCGGCTAATTTTTTCTATATATTTTTAGTTGTCCAAGTAATTTCTTTCTATTTTTAGTAGAGACGGGGTCTCAGCTCTTGCTCAGGCTGGTCTCGAACTCTTGAGCTCGAACAATCCGCCCGCCTCAGCCTCCCAGATTGCTAGGATTACAGGCGTGAGCCACCATGCCCGGCCTTACAATCTCCTTGTATTAAATCCACAAATATATGTGTATGCATATATATATGTATATATATCTTTCACAGGGCCATCAAATTGGTTCCAGACATATTCAGTCTGGAATCATATATATGATTAAGGTGAGATAACATATATACACACACAGTCAGACATTCTAGGCAGATCTTATTATGGGGCAAAATGAATGTTAGGATAAATAAGTTCTTTTATGTATCTGGAAGCTCAGACACACTCATGTTAACTCTAATCAGGGCAGCTCGTCCACACGAATTTCTCCCAGGTGACTCTGTTGCAAGGCTTCAAAAGAAAAATTAAATCTTAAACCTCGCACCCAAGGAGAATAATTTTAACAAAATCCAGGCTTCTTGTGAACAAATGATGTTAAATATCCAGGTGAGGTTGGGTCAAATTCTCTGCTCCTACTCCTACTTCCTACATGTTCTGAGAAAAGCCCTTCAATTATTTAGTTTCTTTGTCTGTAAAATAGGGATAATAATAGTGCCTCCTTCATAAGATTATGTCGAGGATTAAGTAGGTTACTTTAAGTAAGCCTAGAGCATACAATAAGTGTTATAGGTGTTCTCTATGTTTATTTGTGTTATTTCCTCAGTCTAGATACTGTGGACAGTCTAGGAGACTTCAGTGGTTTCAAAAATATTTATTTAGGAAACTGGAGATTTTTATCCCATAGGATTAAACAGTATTAGAATCTACCTGATGACTAATGAAAAGAATGTTGAAGATGGCCAGTTCTAGACATAAATTGGTCAATGTTAAATCTTTTCCTCTCTTTAAATAACACTGCCCCAGAGCTCTTTGTGAGGATTGGCATAAAGTAACAGGGATCTGAACCACATCCTGTTGTGTTGTAAGGAGCAGTGATATTATAGGGCTGGAAATGTACCCCCTTCATCTAGGGACTGGCCAACATCATGTTGTGGTAGACTCTGGGAGGGGGGTATGTATATTAAAGACTTAGTCTTCTGTAACATAATATTAAATCTTGGATTTATAAGGTTTATAAGTCTAGGGTGTAAGTCTGCAAATTTTATTATTCAAGATTATCTTTAGGTCCTTTGCATTTTCATATAAATTTTAGAATCACCTTGTCAACTTCTACCAACATAGAAAAAAAAATTGCTGAGATTTTTATGGAATTGCATTGAAACTACAGATCAAGTTGGGAGGATATTGACATCTTAAAATTATTGAGTATTCTAATCCATATACTTGTCCTCCACTTATTAAGGACTATAATTTCTTTCTAGATTACAGCTTTAGTTCATTTCAATTCACTGCAATTTCAAACGTCTTATTTAAAGAGTTAAGTCCTCCTTCCAGCCAGGCTTAGGAATGTAAGACCATGAAACTACAGGATCTTGCTCTTGTTTTTCAGACCAGCCTGCAACTATCCCTAAGGCCATTTAGCCAACCAAAGTCTAAGGGAGAGAACTGACTCTACATTTGAGGCTAATCCAAATTCGAATCCACCATGCCAACCCACACATAGCTATTAAAAGTTTGGCTGATTTCTTCTTGTCTCAGAAGTTCTTTTGCCTGTGCCTATGGAAAACCTGCTTCTCTGCCTGCCAGTCCTCAAACTTGAAAATGCCACCAGGCATGAAAGGGCCACTCACAGTCTCTAGTTGTTTAGGAAAAGCTGGTCCATCTCCAGAAGTTAGTTCCTTTAGCCTTCTTTTCATCTACAACTCGGTTAGCTTTATAGAAAAACGTAATATTTTAAAATATGGATTTTTTCTAGTGTTTTCCTTTTGCTATCCCACCTGGCAACAGAATCAAAACAGGCATTTTTAAAAACAGAAATTAGACAATATTTTTTTTTCATTTGTCTCAACCTGTTAGAAGAAAGAGAAGCCTATACTTTAATTCTTCTCCTACCATGAAACACAAAAACCTCAATTTTATGTTGTGACATAATTTCGAGTGCTAAGTTTAACCAACTAGATTTTAATTATCTTTCTTAAGTATAGCAAGTCTCCTGGGAGGTCAATGCTGATTGTTTTTCTTTCTTTTCACAGTATTTCACAGAAAGTTCAAATATTTGAACTTTCCTTCAAAATAATGTTAAAAGACATAATAAAATCAGTAGAACATTTATCTAGAATTCCTCAGAGAGATGATCCACAAGTCACTGATAGAACATTTTTCACTGACGCATCTCATCAGGGCTTGACTGCCATTCCATCGGAGATCTTAGCATTAAAAGAATTAGAAGAAGTGCATTTGGAAAATAACCAGATTGAAGAAATTCCCCAGGACATTCAGCATTTAAAGAACATCAAGATTCTCTACCTGGACAAGAACAACCTAAGGAGCCTGTGCCCGGAGTTGGGGGCGCTGAGCAGCCTGGAGGGACTGGACCTGAGCTGCAACCCCATCCTGCCCTCGTCTCTCCTCGTCCTTAGCTGCCTCCGCGCCCTGCGCGAGCTCCGGCTCCACCAGACTGACCTGGAGGAGATCCCCATCGTGATCTGTAAAAGCCTTCACCATCTCGAGCTGTTTGGACTGACCGGAAACCACCTGAAATTTCTGCCCAAGGAAATAGTGAACCAGACCAAGCTGAGGGAGATCTACCTGAAGCGAAACCAATTTGACGTTTTCCCTCAGGAGCTCTGCGTTCTCTACGACCTGGAGATCATTGACCTGGATGAGAACAAACTAAACGCCATTCCAGAAGAAATTGGGAATCTGACGATGCTGAAGAAGTTCTACGTGGCTTATAACAACCTGTCCTTTCTGCCCGAGTCGCTGCGCCACTGTAGCAAGATGTCGGTGCTCGATTTATCCCGCAACGTCCTCCACTCCATCCCGCACTGCCTCGCCCAGCTCGCCAGGATGACGGAAATCGGGCTGAGCGGGAACCCCCTGGAGAAAGTGCCGCGCCTCGTCTGCAGGTGGCCCTCGCTGCACCTGCTCTACCTGAGCGACACCGGCCTGCACCGGCTGCGGCGCTGCTTCAGGCGGCTGGTCCACTTGAGCTTCCTGGATCTCAGCAGCAACCACCTGGGCCACTGTCCCTTGCAGATCTGTGCGCTGAAGAACCTGGAAATCCTGGCGCTGGATGATAATAAAATAGGGCAGGTACTGATTCCCTTCCTGGCTGTCACTATGCTCTTATCAAGGGCCCTTCCTGCCCTAAGTTGGTGTGGTTCTCAGTGTAGACAGCAAATTCGAACTGACTTTATGGGCGAAAATCCAGGGTTACCAAATATATCTAACAAGGTGATACTTGATATTACTTTCTTTTTTCCTGATAGCAATAGTAATCATGAATAGTAGCTAATGTTTATTTAGAATATGTATGTGCCAGTCATGAGCTAAGTGTTTTACATGATCATCTCATTTAACCCTCACAAGGACTTTTTGTCGTCAGTGATATATGAAGAAAATGAGGGACAGGAAGCTTAACTAACTTGTCCAAGGCCATGAACCCTGCAAGTGATAGAGCCAAGATTCCAATCCAGAGCTGCTGGGCTCCAGGGTGTATATTCTAAACAAAGACCATTTCCTGACATGGTTTCCTTAAACAGCAGATTTTTCAGACACATACAGCCTTAGAAGCTTGACGTGCCATTCATAGGAAACTGTAAAAACAGGTTTGTCCCTAGAGAAACTGTCCCATGCATGTGTAGGGTGGCATGTTAAAAAATGGTCGCTTTAGCCTTGTGGATAATCATTAAGTATGAGAGACAACCTAAATGTCAGTCGGTAGGGGAGTGGGCAAATAAACTCCAGTGTAATTCATAAAATGGAATACTGTACAATAACTTAAGTGAACTGGAAGTATATGTACCAATGTGGATAGATCTCAAAATTGTGATGTTTAGTAAAAAGAAAAACATAAGGTTACATATCAAATTGCAGGACCTTATGACACCATTTTTAAATTTTTAAATCAGACAAAACTACATACACATATACATACACGTACATACTATATACATACACATACATATATAGATACACACACAACACATACTTTATGGATATATGTAATCCAACTATAAAAATATGGATTGGAAGAAAACTCACTAAATTCCTGATGGTGGCTGCCTCTGGGAAGAGGGGAAGAAGTTGACAAAATGGGGAAGGGATCCTAAGGGAACTCAACTTTAATTGCAGTATTTCGTTTTGTTTATTAAAAGATTTGGGCAGTGGGGATGCTTTTATGTTTTTATGTTTCTCTATTATTTTTAATTTAAATTAAAAAGAACAGAATTGCTGTTGAAAGCAAAGGACAACTACAGAGGGGGAAAAAAGAAGTTTTGGAAATCAACAACTGTAACCAAATAATAGATGTGTTTTACCTATTATTAACCTAATAATAGGTGCCAGGGACACCAATCTCATGTGTTCACCATACATTATAAAAGTCCTGGGCCTTAAACTTTTAAAAAAATCTTTTATGTGATTTTCAATTTCTAGAACTTCCCCCCACAACCCCAGTTGCTATGGGGTTGTAAACTGCCTTTTGGGAAGTAAACATTTTGATGGTAACTTGAAGATTTAGAAAGAGAATATAGGACTCAATTTCTACTGAGGTGGCAACCCACCTTGGGGCATTTTTGAGGTTCCATGAGAGCCCATCCTCAAGCTATTCTACTGCTGACGTAAGAAATTTCTTTTAGTGGACAAAGTCTTTCATTCCACAGTTGAAGTGAAGGTACACTTGGGAAGGATAACGCACTGACTTAATTCCTATTGAGTCACGAATGATACCTAATCCTTTCCTGAGAGAAATTTTAAGAGATCAGAGGAGTGAATCACACAAAGACCACTTGTTAACAAAGCTAAACCTCATCCAATACCAAGTTTTACCATAAGTCAAACTGCACTGAAATGTAGATATGTTAAATATTATTATTTTGAATGTGAAAATCTCTTTGTACCATTGCTTTTTATTCTTCATTCAGTCATTTTGTTGGTATTTTTTTGTGTGTGTGCATTTCTCTTCCCTTCTCAGTTTCCTCTTATGCTAATTCCTCCTATAACTCCCAATGTGTTACTCTCCTTAATGACACATGGCCTTTAAGCCAGCTCCTTTATCTCTCCCACCCCAAAGACTCAACTGATAGATTTTTGGCTCTTAAAGCCTGGCCAGAAGCTTCTACTTGCTTAGGTGGATGCAAAAATATCTGACTTTCACCGTGTACCTAGATGGATTTTATTTATATATTAATAGTATATTTCTATTAAAGGAGAAAACCAAGACAATATATCCAACCTCAAAATGGCTATCTGTCAATTATAGTGTCAGCAATAATTGTCGTCATTTGATGCTCTACAGATTTTCTGTACATCCAGATTTATTCCCATTATATTTTAATATGATTATGATGAAACTATCGGATCTTGAATATCCTGAAAAAAAAAACTCTTTGAACATTCAGTGTGCTTTGAAAAAGAAAAGCTGAACTTATGAGTTAAGTAAACAGCAATAAGAGTGGAATTACTAGGTCATAATGAAATGATTAGATTAAAAACTCTTTTCCCATTGCTTTGGACTACACTGAATGCAGATGCTTTGTATTGAAGGGATCTAAATGCCCGATGAAGAATTTTGAAATCACCAAGGAGGAAAGCTTAAACATCAGTTTCTCCGGAGATTGACTTGATCTAATTAAAAATATAAGTGAATAAATAAAACTGGAAACATTTTACAGCATTTTTAGAAAAATGAGCCCTCACCCTACACAAAAAAAGACAAATATATTATGGAAGATTCCAGGTATGTGAAACCTTTACAGATAGGTTATACTAGAGTGGGCTTTCTTTTTTCTCTCTCTGTGAGTGACCCATCCACCAGTTATCTATTTCACCCATCTATAGAAGTGTGGTGGTGGCTGAGCTCAGCTCCAACCAGAATAAAAAGTAGGGTGGCCAATTAGGGAATTGGTGGGAGGAATGCCCAAGGGCTAAAGCAAGGAACTATGAGGAAGAATTTGCAGGAATAAAGCCTGATAAAGGTACTTAGGAGTTAAGAAGCCATTGAGATACATAGCTGGGCTATTTCTTTCCACAAGAAAATAAGGTATCTCTGTAACACAATTCATAGGGTGATTGTGTCACACAGTTTAAGAATAGATTTTTTTCCCTGTAATTCTAGAGGGCCAAAAATAGACCAATAGGTACACATAATAGTGATACAGATTTTGACTTGATGGAAGAATGAAATCTGATGATTAGAAGTATCCATCAAAGGTAATGAATTTTTCCTTACAGGATGTGATTTAAATAACATCGAACTGGTATTAACTGATCAACACTTAAGTACACATACAGTAGTAACATTCATCAGGTGTCGAGCAGATGGGTTGGGGAGGAGGGGATGGGTATATTCACACCTAATGGGTGTGGTGCGCACCATCTGGGGGATGGACACACTTAAAGCTCTGACTTGGGTGGGGCAAAGGCAATATATGTAACCTAAACATTTGTACCCCCATAATATGCTGAAATTAAAATAAATAAATAAATAAATAACCAAAATAAATAACATCTGGAAGACTAGCTATAAAACATATTCAACCACTGTATTAGAGGGTTGAAATAGAGAATATTCCTAAGGCCTTCCAACCCTGAAAGTCTGACAGTCTGCGAAACACCTATGCAAAACCACATAGGGCACACAAGCCTCAGTATTCACTGGAAAGCAGAACATGGCAAGATAGAATCATAATGTTTGCTGAACACTCTGATTAGAAATGGTATGAACATTTTTGCTTCCAACTGAGATTTCAACTAAAATTTCAAAACTGCTAGTCTTTTAGAACTAAATTTATCATGTCACTAAATTTATCAGTTTGAATAACTGAATTTATTATAAATATTATCATTGTAATATTACACATAACTTTAGTACTTTTTTCAATGGCATCAATCATTTGCCACACTAAGGTTCACAAATTGCAAGAAAGTAGGTTAAAAATTGCTCCAATTTAAAGCAGTGCATGAAAGTGAAGAGCAGAGACTTCAGATCTCCTAGTATAAATACTACCATGCAGACATATATATGCAAACTTTTTATCGATATAAGATGCTAAGTTGCTTCACTTTTTGTGTAGCAATCTGCCTTAAAACCAAAAACCCAATTTATTTTCTGACTGTTAAAAATGATCTTAACCTGAAACTTATCTTTTTGAAATACTTCTAGTTACCTTCAGAGTTGGGCTCACTTCCAAAACTGAAGATACTTGGACTAACAGGAAATGAGTTCTTTTCCTTTCCGGAGGAAGTCTTCTCTTTAGCATCTTTAGAAAAATTATACATTGGGCAAGACCAGGGATGCAAGCTTACCTATGTACCAGAAAACATTAGGAAACTGCAGGTAAGCCTCCCCAAATGAGCAGGCAAAGAAACGCAAGCCACTGACCCGTAAGTTGGCTGAAACTGAGAAAACATGAGGTATCCCACAGGCTGGTTGTGGAATCATTCATGCTAGATTTCCAGCTCCAAACAAGCAGTCATTTTTACATTCTGAGGTTTCCACTATCACTGACCAACCCCATAACTTTTTTTGTGATTGCTATTGGCCATGTCATGCCATATTTCTTTCCACTGTGTGGTTTGGCATGTTTTATCGGCAGAAATTGAGTCATACCTCTTTCCATTAATTTCCATTTTTTATAAGTAGCCCCCTGAAAATTGGGCTATTTTGAGTTGAAGTATCACACAAGTGGCATGGCTGGGAGCCTGCATTTTGGTACCCAGGATTGGGTTCCCTGTTAGGGGCAGTGTGACCTCCCTTCCTGCTTGGAGAGGGGAAATTATGTTACTCTAGGTTTATGCCGAAGATGGGTCCACAGTACTGTGCACAATCTAGCAAAACAGCAAGATACTGTAACTTCATTTGAAGTAGCCATACTTGTGTGTCTTTAAATACTCATGCTTTAAAGAACTGGTTTGGGGTTTTTTTCATGTTCCTGTTAGTGCACTCTTAATGGTAACGTAGGTGTGGGCCACTGCATAACCCTCGGTTATGCAATGGTATGTAGCACAATGGCACGTACAGCGCCAGTAATCCTCAACGTGACGCAGGGCTCCTAGTCCTAATTCTCCATTCCTTTGCCCTGTGTTCATAGAAAACCTTTCATCATCTTGCTCTTTGTACATGTCATGCCACAATCTCAGGGCAAAATGCAAACATTAAATTTTTGCCCAGTGAAGTACAAAATAGTTAATTTGAATATATTCAAACCCATTTTCTATGTTTTGGTTAATATTGGGTTGATATTTGAGGCAATTATAAATCTGTAGCAACTCCCACAGATAATTTATCTATTAAAAGGGAGCAAATGATAAATGTAGATAAATGATCCAAATTATTTTTCCATAAAGCTTTAGTAAAACAAATAAGGACCAGATTCCTATATTCTCTTTTCCCTGCATAAATGGAAATGAAGTCTAATGGCTTTACACAAAAATAATTTTATTTCTTGATCATGGTCCTTTAAATATGTTTTCCCTTTATCCCAGTGCATAATGTCTCCCATTAAAAGTGCATGGGTGCCCACAGGTGATTCTGGTTATCATAATTCATTTATCAAGGTAAGGATCATTATGGTATACTCTCATGTTATTTCAGAGTCTTAAAGAACTGTATATAGAGAACAATCATCTGGAGTACCTGCCCGTAGCCTTGGGGTCAATGCCTAACCTGGAAGTTCTTGATTGCCGGCACAATTTGCTTAAGCAACTTCCAGATGCCATTTGCCACGCACGAGGTGAGGAAACTTAGTAGATCCACAGCCTAGTAGAATTTGAGGCCAGCATTTCCCATGAAGAATGGTTTCCTTGCTTTACTGAAGACTGATCTCAGTGTTTGGAGAGCTGAGCCCTATACCATTAACTCTTTTGCAGGGCTCACTAGTGACGTGGGGGAGGCCAGGTGCCCTGGTTAGTATAGCTAAAAGTCTTGCATAAGCAGTTACTTTGTTTATTGGGGGTTGAAGAGTAATAAATAGCAACTGCTAAGAAAATTAGCATGCATTCATACATTCAGTACAACACCAGCAATAACTTACTGAATACTTACTATGTGCCAGAATTTGGAGTTGGGGTCCTGTAGTAAATGTTCATCTAGGTCACTAAGTCACTTGAGTAAAAGAAAAAGTATTGACCCAGAGTGGTGAAATCAGCAAGGGGACTTTTGGGGCTACATGATTGACACGGAAAATCATATGTGATTCGTATTTAAATGCCCAAATGTTTTCCACCAGGCTAAGCCATTTTTTTGGTCTTTTCTTTTCATTGACAGTTGTAGTCCGAGGCTAGGCCATTCTTTATCTGTACATCCATCCATCCATCCATCCACTTTTTGACCATAATGCGCTGAATACCCAGGCTTATAACTATGGCTATTCTTTAATGAAAGCAGGATGAATGAATATGAGAGTGGAAGTGGTTGCCTCTCCACAAGACATTAAAAACTGGGGACACAGGGTGGGATGCAGTACTCCTTAGTAAGGCTCCTGACCATAAATTCTTACCCTGTCTTTGGACCCTGAAGGAGTGAAACATTCTCAAAATTTTTCTGTTTTTACTATTTTCCTGCCTCTAATATTTATTTACACTGGCTCCAACAACTTTGAGTTGTCATAAAGAAGTTATAAAAAAGAGAACTTAGTTTGCCTCATTGAATCAGATGCATTTTATTAGATAGCACAGCAGGAAATTAACATGTCAAAGTAACTGGACCTTTTAAATTTAAATTTTGCTTCTTCTTTTTAAACGCATATAATTTGTTTATGTTTTCCAAACATCCAGTCTCATGACAAAATTTCCTGTATTTATCTTCTCTTTTGGTGAACCACATGGAGAAAAATGACCGAATTTATAAGTCATTTATCACTGAGTATCATTTAAGTGTATTTCTCTCTTCTCCCTCAATACTGGGTATTCCCAAACTTTTCATGTCTGCCTGTTTGATTGGTTAAACATTGTATTTTGGTGTTTAATTTACATTTCTTCCACTGAGTGATTTTGAGCAACTTTTTTATGATTACCAGCCATTTTTCTCTCTCAGCGAACTGTTTAGGATGGTTTCTTATGATAAAAAATATAGACTCAGGCTATTCTCTATGATAGGATAGAATTTTGATTTACAAACTTTTAAGTGCATGTATCATCCATAGGCCTACATGTGCCTAGATATTTGCTGTAAGGACTCACAAGAATCTGATAACGGTGGTTCCTTGTGACAATTAAGATGTGAGAGGGTTGGTGGGAAAGGGAAGGAGAGGGAGAATCATTTTAAACCTTTCTGCTGTTTTTGCGGGCGTACATTTCTATTTACAAGCTACGTATATTACTTTTATGACAGATAGTAATTTTTTTCAAAAAATTAATTTGCTGTTTAATTTAAGAGTAGTAGAGAAATGACTCTGTGATTCAGGTGCCACACATTCCACTCTCTTTGGGCATCAGGCAGGGGACATTGATGGACCAAAGCTTGGTATAAGAACAGGGAGTAGTGAGGCCTGTGGGAAAATGGAGTGTCCCATCCAACGGCATGCACAGTCAATTTTTCCAATATTCTGCTGAGCCAAGGAACAGGTATGAGGGTGGTTTTTGCCAGTGACCTGTCAGTCCCAGTTAGCAACTGTTCCTCTAAACTAACGAAACAAAACAAACAAAACAAAGACATCCACTCTTAGAGGGATAGGAATAGCTGAAGACTGAATTCTATTGTCCTTATCATGAGGAGGAACAAACATAGAGACAGACCTTTTATTAGATGGTATAAAAAGTTGTGTCAGCTCTTGTACATCCTTCCTCTCGGTCCCTTACAAATGCAGAGGTGGATCCCTCGCATACCTGGGCAGGTTTAGGTGACAAGTTAATGTTTGTTCTTAAGATAAATCCACCATTTTTAAAAATAATTCTTTCAGCTTTGAAAGAACTTCTGCTGGAAGACAACTTGCTCACGTGTCTTCCGGAGAATTTGGATTCCCTAGAGAATCTTAAGGTGCTGACACTGATGGACAATCCCATGAGCGAACCCCCAGAAGAAGTGTGTGCTGAAGGCAATGAGGCCATATGGAAATACCTAAAGGAAAAGAGAACTATGAAAATAATGGCAACAAAGGTAAAATCAGCACAGATTCTTGATAACACATTTACAGTTGCTTTGGAGGGAGTCTAGTGTTAAATATATTGCAGATTATTCTACGAAGAGACTCATTATGAATCTACACCTTGTCCTTCTCAAGAGGAGACTCTTATTTACTTTTGTGTCCCCAGGGCCGAATGAGATAATTTTTTAATGTCAGCCCTGGCATTTTTATCTCTTATGTCCCTTCTCTCTTGTCAGATAAGAAGCCAACAAACAGGCAAAGGAAACAAAAACTTCAAATTTCAAAACAATCTAAAATTCTTGGACTATTTCATTGGAGTGGGAAAAGATTGTATTAACAAAGGCAGTAAGATAAGATTGAAAAATTAGAAATGAAAGCATTTATGGATCAGAGGCCCAGAGACCAGGGTTCTGCTCTGCCACTAACCAGGATCAAAGGGCTGAGAGCCCACAGAGACCTAGGAGACCCCAGACAGGCCAGGAATGTATCCACTTCAGGCAATATTCTTTATTCTTCAGCTGGTCCAGGTCCCCATTTCTCTCACCTGGATGACTACGTTAGCCCCTAACTAGCGTCCCTGCCTCCACGGTGGCTCCCCCACAACACAGCTTCCACTCAGTAGTCACACTGATGCTGTAAAACATGAGTTGGATCTCGCCACTTGCTGCGGAAATTGACAATTCTCTATTTCACCTGGAGTAAGAGTCAAAGTCTTTGGTCTGCAAGACCCTCTATCAATGGCCCTCAACCCTATTGGACCTAACATACTCTCTTTTATAAGAAATCTTTTGTGATACCTCCTTTAGTATTCTGAAATTGAATTCAGAGATAATAAAAACTACTGGAACACATAATTTTAATAAATCAAAATAATGCCTGAGTTTGCAACATAAAGGAGAAAGAAAAGGAAGATAATTTATATTAAAATATTTATTTCAATGTATGTATACTCAGGAATAACTACACTGAAAGGATGAAAATTGTATTTTTTGATTGCATATGTCCTAAAAGCGCCTTGAAAAACCATGCACCCTCTTGCATATTTTTAAACTGATATTTACATTTTTTTGCCATAAAGTTTAAATCATTGCAAAGAATGTAATTTCCAGTGAATTTTAAATGTTGGCATTTTATAATGTAGCTGTTAGATCCATATTTTAAATGTATCCAGTGGAATCTAAATACCATTACAATTTGTCAAGATCAATTTACAAATACTTAAACAAGCTCTCATTTTACAGGAGCAAAACTTTATATCATATTCCTTTTCTTATTGAACACGTATTTTGCATTCCACTTTCCCCTCAGAATTGATCCTAAGGTTATAGATATATATTTTTTATTTGAAGTCTTTTATAAATTGCTCTTTCATACTTCTACTCAACAAAAATATTTATATAAATTAAATTTTAAAATTAAAACATTTACATATTACATCACAGTTATTAGTAGTATAAAATCATCTAAAACAACATAAAATTTATTATAAATTATTTGTAATAAATAATTGATAATTAATAGACATACAGGATTTTTTAGAACATCGTACCCAACTGAGAGGGATTTTTTCCACTTAGTTTATATATTCAGGCATGAATATTACTGATTAGTAGAATAAGACAGGGTTTATCATATTTTTTGTTTTACAGATGAAAGCCCTGAGAAATTTTGTTCATGTAGATGAGTTGGTGAGACTGAAAGACGCTTTCTTTGCCTGTATTGTTTTGTTTTAAATAACAATGCTTCACACATCTCTGAACTTCTTCCAGATTTATATCCCCCAAAGTAAGACAGCAGGTCTTAGCTGACATATCAACTAGTGTTCCCTCAATTTTCTTGATGGTAGAATTGGAAACCACCTGTCTTGCAAAAGGATTGCTTACCCAGTCCTCAGAGTCATTCATTTTCTCAACATCCACACTAGTATTTTTGAATTGTCTTTTGGTGGGGAGGGGGGTGTCCTAGAGATTTTTAGATTCCAGGACAATGCACCATAGTAAGATTCAGTGGGTACAAGGTGTGCCTTTCTTCTGTAGGGTGTCAGAGGGGCATCTGCGAAGGGGAAGATAGGGATGGAGGGCCAGCTGTCATGTTCTCAGGCTGACTTTGGGAAGCGGTACATATGGAAGTCAAAGCTCAGCAAGTGGATTGCCTTCAATCTGTCCATGCCTGCACAGCCTTGGAAAGGCTTTGTAAACCAGGGCACGCATCACCCAACTGAAGACTGCTTAACCTTAAGACAACAAAAAGCCCCATACATTTCCAAAATGCCTCTAGGGCGCAATACTGTTCCCTGGAGAATCACCGCACTAACTGATCTGCTGTTTTCACTCCCCATTTCATCTTTCCCACTCTCACGTGGCTTCAGTCACAATCAGGACCCTCGTGTTCTCCAGAGACCAAGCATGGTCCTCCCTCAGGGCCTTAACACCGGCTCTTCCCTATACCCAGAGATGCTCCCCCTAGATATGGGCAAGATTCTGGCTCT
>RJWJ010005637.1:0-67020 GCA_004363605.1 Indri indri | reverse complement strand
TTTTTTACTTGCTGATTTGCTTGAGTTCTTTGTAAATTCTGGTTATTAGCCCTTTATCAGATGTGTAGCTTATGAATATTTTCTCCCATTCTGTATGTTGTCTATTTGCTCTGTTGATTGTTTCCTTAGCTGTGCAGAAGCTTTTTAGTTTAATCAAATCCCATTTATTAATTTTTGTTATTGCCACAGGGTTCTTTTTCATAAATTCTTTGCCTAGGACAATATCTAGAAAAGTTTTACCTACATTTGCCTCTAGAATTCTTACAGTTTCATTCCTTAGAGCTAAGTCTTTTATCCATTTTGAATTAATTTTTGTGAGTGGTGAGAGGTAGGGGCCCTGTTTCATTCTTCTATATGTGGCTATCAAGTTTTCCCAGCACTATTTATTGAATAGGGCTTCTTTTCCACAGTATGTGTTGTTGTCTTCTTTGTCAAAGATCAGTTGATTTTAGGTAGATGGTTTTATATCTGGGTTCTCTGTTCTATTCCATTGGTCTGTGTCTCTGTTCTTGTATCAGTGCCATGATGTTTTGGTTACTATAGCCTTATAGTGTAGCTTGAAGTCTGGTAGTGTGATGCCTCCAGTTTTGTTCTTTTTAAGATTGCTTCGGCTATTTGGGCTCTTTTCTGGTTCCAAATGAAGCATAGAATTATTTTTTCTAGGTCTGTGAAGTATGACTTTGGGGATTGCATTGTTGATGGGGATTGCATTGAATTTGTAAATCACTTTGGGTAAGTATGGGTGTTTTAACAATGTTGATTCTACCTATCCACGAGCATGCTGTCTTTTCCCATTTGTTTGCATCCTCTAAGATTTCTTTCCTCAGAGTTTTGTAGTTCTCCTTGTAGAATCTTTCACCTCCTTGGTTAAGTATATTCCTAGGTATTTTATTTTCTTTGTAGCTATTGTGAATGGTATTGAGGCTTTGATTTCACTCTTGGCTTGACTGTTATTAGTATATAGAAATGCTACTGATTTATGTACATTGATTTTGTATCCTGAGACTTTGCTGAATTTATTTATCAATTCCAGGAGACTCTTGGTGGAATCTATAGGTTTTCTAGATAAGATTATATTGCCAGTGAAGAGCAATTATTTGACCTCTTCTTTCCCAATTTGGATACCCTTCATATTCTTCTCTTGTCTGATGGTTCTGGCTAGGACTTCCATCACTATGTTGAATAGAAGTAGTAGCAGTGCGCATCTTTGTCTTGTTCCAGTTCTTAGGGGGAATGCTTTCAACTTTTCCCCATTCAATGTGATGTTGGCTGTGGGTTTGTCATATATGGACTTTATAATTTTGAGATATGTACCTTCTATGCCTAGTTTGTTGAGGGTTTTTATCATGAAAGGACACTGGATTTTGTCAAATGCTTTTTCTGCACCTATTGAAAGGATCATATTGTCTTTGTTTTTGCTTTTATTTATGTGAACCTCATTTATTGATTTATGTATGTTGAACCATCTTTGCATCCCTGGGATGAAGCCCACTTGGTCCTGGTGGATTATTTTTTTTATGTGCTATTGAATTCTGTTTGGTAGTATTTTATTGAGGATTTTTGCATCTATATTCATAAGGGATATTGGTCTGTAATTTTCTTTTTTTGTTGTCTCCTTTCCTGGCTTTGGTATCAAGGGGATACTGGCTTCATAGAACGAGCTGGAGAAGATTCTCTCCTTCTTGATATTATGGAATACTTTCTGTATTATGGGTACCAGGTCTTCTTTGTAGGTCTGATAGAATTCAGCAGTGACTCCATCTGGTCTAGGGCTTTCTTGGGAAGTTTTTTATTACTTTTTCTGTCTCACTGTTCGTTATTGGTCTGTTCAGGAATTTTATTTCTTCCTGGTTGAGTCTTGGGAGGTTGTATGTTTCCAGAAACTTGTCCATTGCCTCTACATTCTCTAGTTTATGTACATAGAGATTTATGTAGTATTCGTGGATGATGTTTTGTATTTCTTCAGTATCAGTTGTAATGTCACCATTTTCATTTCTGATTGAGCATATTTGGGTCCTTTCTCTTCTATTCTCGGTTAGTCTAGGAAGAGGCCTGTCAATTTTTTTTTTTTATCTTTTCAAAGAACCAACTTTTAGTTTCATTAATCCTTTGTATTATTTTTTTTGATTTCCAATTCATTTAGTTCTGCTCTGACCTTTGTTATTTCTTTTCTTTTGCTGGCTTTGGGTTTGGTTTCTTCTTCCTTTTCTAGTTCCTTGAGGTGTGACAATAGGTTGTTAATTTGTGACCTTTCTGTCTTTTTGATATAGGCATTTAAGAGGTAAAACAAAGCAATAAGGGACCACCCAACAGGATGAACAGAGCAACATCCCTCATATCAATGCTATCAGCCAATGTTAATGGGCTGAGTGTACCTCCCAAAAGATGTAGGCTGGCCAAATGGATGAAAAATCACAGCTCAAGTATCTGCTGTCTCCAGGAAACATGTCTAAATCACAAGGATATACATAGACTCAACACGAAAGGATCGAAAAATATATTACATGCAGATGGAAACCAAAAGAGAGCAGGAGTAGCTATTCTCATATCAGGTAAAATTGACTTTAAGCCAACAAAGGCAAAGAAAGACAAAGAGGATCATTATATAATGATAAAGGGAGCTATCCAACAAGAAGGCAACAATCGTAAATATGTATGCACCCAACACAGGAGCCCCCAGATACATAAAACAAATTTTACTAGAGCTAAGCAAAGAAATAAACAGCACCATCATAATTTCTGGGGACTTAAACACCCCCAGAGCTTGACAAACCATCAAAGCAAAAATTAAATAAAGAAACAATGGACTTAAACCAAACTCTAAATCAAATGAACCTAACAGACATTTATAGAACATTCTACCCCAAAACTACAGAATATACATTCTTCTCAGCAGCATATGTGACATTCTCCAATACTGATCATATCTTAGGCCACAAAACAGGTCTCAACAAATTAAAAAAAAAAATCGAAATCATACCATGTACCTTCTCAGACACAGTGAAATAAGACTAGAAAGCAATTACAAGAGGAATACTCAAACCTACACCAAGTCAGGGAAATTAAACAACATGCTGCTGAACAATTACTGGATAAAGAATGAAATTAAGATGGAAATCAAAAAAATTCTTTGAATTGAATGACAAAGGGGACACAAACTATCAAAATCTTTCAGACAAGCAAAAGCATTCCTCAGGGGAAAATTCATAGCCTTAAATGCCTACATCAAAAAGACTTTACATTATTATTAATTGTAGTCACTATGTTATGCAATAGATCTTCAGAACTTAATTTTCCTGTCTAAAGAAAACTTTGTATCCTTTAACCAACATTCCCCCATTTCCAATCTCCCCCAGGCCCCAGCTCCTGGTAACCACCATTCTACTCTCTGGTCCTATGAGTTCTATTTTTTTCGATTCCACATATAAGTAAGATTATGCAGTATTGGTCTTTCTGTACTTGACTTATTTCATTTAGCATAATGTTCTCCAGGTTCATCCATGTTGTCTCAAATAACAGGATTTCCTTCTGTTTAAAAGATGAATAGTACTCCATTGTGTATATATACCACTTTTTCTTTATTCATCCATTGATGAGCAATTAGGTTGAGCCCATATATTGGCTATCATGAATAATGCTGCACTGAACATGGGAGTGCAAATATCTCCTTGATATACTGATTTAATTCCTTTGGCTATGTACCCAAAAGTAGAATTTCTGGATCATATGGTAGTTTTATTTTTAATTTTTCAAGGAACCTCCAACTGTTTTCCATAATGGCTATGCTAATTTACATTCCCACCAACAGTGTAAAAGGGTTCCCTTCTCTCTACATCCTCTCCTACACTTATTATCTTTCATCTTTTTGATAATAGTAATTCTGAGAGGTGTTAGATGATATCTCATTGTAGTTTTAATTTGCATTTCCCTGATTATTGGTGATGTTGAGTACCTTTTCATATACCTGTTGGGCATTTGTGTCTTTTGGTAAATGTCTATTCAGGTCCTTTGTCCATTTTTAAATTGGGTTGTTTTCTGGATATTGAGTTGTTTGCATTCCTTATACATTTTTGGATATTAACCCCTTATCAAATGTATGGCTGCAAATATTTTCTCCCATTCCATAGGTTGTCTCTTCACTTTGTTGATTCTTTTTTTTTTTTTTTTTTTTTTGAGACAGAGTCTCACTCTCTTGCCTGTGGCAAGTGCCGTGGTGTCAGCCTAGCTCACAGCAACCTCAAACTCTTGGGCTCGAGCAATCCTACTGTCTCAGCCTCCCGAGTAGCTGGGACTACAGACATGCGCCACCATGTCCGGCTAATTTTTTATACATATATATTTTTAGCTGTCCAATTCTTTCTATTTTTGGTAGAGATGGGGTCTCACTCTTGCTCAGGCTGGTCTTGAGCTCCTGAGCTCAGAACGATCCGCCTGCCTCGGCCTCCCAGAGTGCTAGGATTACAGGCGTGAGCCACCGCGCCCGGCCCCCTTTGTTGATTCTTTCCTTAGCTGTGCAGAAGCTTTTTAGTTTGGTGCAGTTCCCTTTGTCTAATTTTGCTTTTTTTGCCTGTGCCTGTCCTATTCAAGAAATCTTTGCCAAGATCAATGGCAAGAAATTTTCCTGTTTTCTTGTAGTAGTTTTACAGTTTCAGGCCTTATGTTTAACTCCTTATTCTATTTTGAGTTGATTTTCATATATGGAGTGAGATAAGGGTCTAATTTCATTCTTCTGCTTACAGATATCCAGTTTTCCTAGCACAATTTATTGAAGAGACTGTCCTTTCCCCATCACATAATCTTGGAATCTTTGTCAAAGATCAGTTGACTGTAAATGTGTGGATTTATTTCTGGCCTCTTCACCCTGTTCCACTGGTCTACATATCTGCTTTTGTGCTAGTACCATGCTGTTTGATTACTAGAGCTTTGTAGTAGATTTTGAGATCAGATAGTGTGATGCCTCCAGCTTTGTTCTTTTCATTCAAGATTGCTCTGGCTATTCAGGGTCTTTTTGGTTCCATATAAGTTGTAGGATTATGTTTTCTCTTTCTATGAAAATGTTATTGGAATTTTGGTAGGGATTGCATTGTATCTGTAGCTTGCTTTGGGTAGTATGGACATTTTTATGATATTAATTCTTCCAATCCATGAACACAGGATGTATTTCCACTTATTTGTATCTTCTTCAACTTCTTCCATCAATGTTTCATGTTTTTCAGTGTACCAATCATTCACTTCCCTGGTTAAACTTATTTCTAAATATCTTTTATGCTATCATAAATGGGATTGTTTTCTTGGTTTCTTTTTTGAACAGTTCATTATTAATGTATAAAAATGCTACTGACTTTTGTATGTTGATTTTGTATCCTGCAACTTTACTGAATTTGTTGATTAATTTTAATGGTTTTTAGTAGAATCTTTAGGGTTTTCTATATATAAGATTATGTCATCTGCAAACAGACACTATTTAACTTCTTTCTTTCTAACTTCAATGCCTTATATTTCTTTTTCTTGCTGGATTTCTCTGGCTAGGACTTCTAGTACTAGGTTGGATAAAAGTAAACATCCTTGCTTTGCTCCTAATCTTAGAGGGAAAACTTTAAACTTTTCACTGTTGAGTATAATATTAGGTGTGGGCTTGTCATATATGGCCTTTGTTGTTTTGAGGCACGTTTCTTCTATACTTAATTTATTGAGAATTTTAATCATGAAAGGATTTTGAATTGTCAAATACTTTTTCTGCCTCTATTGAGATGATCATATGGTTTTTATCCTTTATTCTTTCAATGTGGTATGTCATATTTATTGATTTGCATATGTTGAACCATCCTTGCATCCAAGAGATAAATCCCACTTGATTAGGATGAATGATCCTTTCGTGCTGTTAAATTAGGTTAGCTAGTATTGTTTTTTGAGGATTTTTGCATCTATTAATATGATAATATATTCATTAGGAATATTGGCCTATGATTTAATTTTATTATGGTGTCCTTGTCTGGCTTTGATATCAAGATGTGTTCATAATATGAACTCTGTGTGCAAGTTTTGGTGGAAGCATATCTTTTCAAGAGTCTTGGGTAGATACCTAGTAATAAAACTGCTGAATGAAATGATAATTCTGTATTTAACTTTTTGAGGAACTGCCAGACTCTTTTCCGTAGTATCTGTACCTTTTTACACTCCTGCCAACCATGTATGATGAGGCCCATTGCTTTTAAATTCCAAATTTCTAGGATACAGAGTCTGGTTACCCCTTCTTAATCTCAGTATGGGCTCCCTTTGAGTAAGGTATGTACACTGTACTAGATAGCTCAGTTTGGGGGTAGGCAATGGGGTGTGGGAGTAGAATGGTCATGAGATACAGTTATGTATGCAAAGGCCCATTGTGTAACAGTTCTCAGAGAAGAAGGGATAGTCTGGGTGTTTTGGAGTCCTCCCTTCCTCTCTAACCTCCATCTCACCCCTAGCATACCACCTTTAAAATAGTTCTGAATCATGCAAGTGGTCAGTTGTTGAGAATTTATTTTTAAATTGAACTGAGCCTTTAACTTTACTTTAGGACAAGGCACAAAACTCTCTGGTGGCTAGTAAAAAGTAACATGTTCACTTTGAATAGCTATTCTTACATCAAACCTGTGAGGCATATGAAAACTCCAACCCAATGTGGAGCTGTTAACTGATATGTGCAAGATCATAAAGTGAGTTAGTGACCATTCTGGAATTAGCATTTGGAACCTCAGTGCTTAGATTCTCAGGCCACTTGTTGGTTGGAACCTTAATTATTATCCTTCTTTGTTATTTTGGGACCCAAATTCCCATTCTTTATTCATTCCTTTGGAGAATTTGTAGACAAAACCTCACTTACACTTGCAAAATGAGTTGCTTTATAAAAATCCCAGAATGCAGTCCAGCCCATCTGTTTTCTCTTCTATATTAACTTATTTGTTTCAGTAAAGCCCCAGACAGTCCTCAGAGATATACAGTCATAGGAAAGAAAACTGATTATGTGGGAAATATTTTAGGGTCATTGAGATTTATTCCCCCTATATGCAAAGTCTGTGTAATGTGTGTAACAGCCTGAGATCACCTTGGCATAAAGCATGGCTCACGTTTGAGAAGCCGATCATGCAGCCTGTGCATGAGGGGAATAGTAAGCAAAGGATTCCCACTACATAAGGTTTAACAATCAGGAGCTTAAGATATTGTGATGGAAATGAGGCTGGTTGTGCAGCATTTTAACTGAGCATTACTCTGGAGCTTGTCTCCTAGTATTAAGGCTCTCAAAAATTATTGATTTGAATTTAAATGGAGAGAAGGATTTAACATTTGCCTTACTTTCTGTGAAAGTCAAGATAAATTTACACCAGCAAATCTGAATCTGAGAGACTCTGTGTGTGTGTGTGTGTATGTATGTGTGACAGAGTAAGAAGGACACAGAGAGATATTAAGTAATAGATATAGAGATCCGCGTCTGCAAGGTTAAATAATGATGGATAGTAAAACTTAGATAATTTTGACTTACTCCACATTATTTGTAATAATTTACAATCATTCGAAGTTAGGCAGCTGAGTCCTCATGGAGTGGCAATTCAAATGTTATGTGAGTTCGCTTCTCAGCTTAGGGAGTGTGGGCTGTGTTGCTTCTGCCCTAATCCTGTCTCCAAGAAGGCCTCCAGACACAGCAGGTGACACTGATGGATGGTCCCCACCTGGCTCTTTATTGAAACTCCACATTGTAGATAGGAAGGGTGAGATAGTTGATGCCTCAGTCAGGAGTGGACAGCTAACAGGGCAATAGAAACTCAACCCAAAATTGCTGTCACAGCAGCTTGTTCTAGCTTTTAGCTTTGATGTACAGCTACATCTCTTTGTAATTCAGCAAATGCGGTGCTGAGGGACTGCTCCATTAGGTGCATCTGTAACCAGAAATCAGGTGATCTGGAGCCCAGCTCCAGCTGGATCTCTGTGACCTTGGGAAGATTTCTCAGTGCTTTTGTGATTATTTCTTCATCTGCCAGAGTGATGGGATGGATGTTGGATTTTCCTAATCAGTATTGACTTGGATAATGCATGTGAAAGTACTCTGAGAATGAAAAGAAAAGCTATCATCGATGCAATAAATCTAGACAGGTTAGAATTCCCTCAGGGGCATTTTCCCTTCTAGGGTGGGGAAAGAGGCAGAAGAGAACTAATGTGCTTCTGAAGCAGGTATCACATATTTTGTCTCATTTAACCCCATCAAGGTAGGTATTATTATTCCCATTTTGCAGATGAGTTAATCGAGGCTCAGAGAAGATAAATGACTTGCTCAAAGTTGCTTTGACAGTTGGTACTCAGCAAAGGCAAGACTGGAAGAAGTGTGTCTGACTCAAAAGCTGAATCTGAAGTAGGTGATCCTTACCTCATTGCTCAGCCCAACATTCGCTTCTACAATAGCAACCTACCTTCCTTCCCTTACATCTCCCACTTACCTATTATATGATCTTGGGGAAATTGACCCCTGTAAGCCTAGTTCCTCATCTGTTCCTCACCTGTAAAAACAATTAATACCACTCTTCTTGCAGGCTTGTGTGAGGATTAAATGAGTTAGTCTGTGTACGGTGCCTGGGCAGGTGTAGGCACAGAGAAGCTGCCTAATCTTTCCCCACATCCAGGCCTTCTTCCTCATCCATGCTGCTGACTCTACAGTGTCCCTAAGTTCAACCTGTGCCTCAAGGCTTCCCTTCTCCCTTCAGCAAGAAGAATTAGAAAATGTCACTGCACATTACCTTTCCAGTTTTACTGACAAACATTTTTTGAGAAACACCCTTAGATATTTTCTAAACTAGCACCTAAGCAAGTTGGAGGACTACTCTTCAGTGGAGGGAATGAATGTGGCTTGAGCTGTTGCTCAGCGACAGATGACTCAGGGCAGAGATTTTTGACAGCATCGGTCATTTTATTTATATTTTATTAATAGCTAAAAGCCATAGCCTCATTATTCTCTACTAGTACCCATTATTAATTCCATTTAATATTTATCAATAAATGAAATGTTAATAAAGTCTGTGAAATAATATTATTTATTTCACTTTAAGATGATGATTTGGATGCACACATTTAACTCCCCTTCTTTCCACCCAAATTCCATGTAAGGTGGCCAAACAAAAATTGAAAACATCTGCAACAGAGCAAGGGAACAGAAAATGTTGCCATCATCAGGCCAGAAACTTCAAGAAATTTCTATAAGATAAAGTTTACAAAAATATGGATTTAGGTTCTTACTATATAGTAAGAAAACTCTTTGTCTTAGTCTGTTTTATGTTGCTGTAACAGAATACCTGAGGCTGGGTAATATACAAAATAAAGAGGTTTATTATTTAGCTCATGGTTCTGTGGGCTGGGAAGTACAAGAAGCATGGAGCTGGCATCCTCTTGGCTTCTGGTGAGGGCCTCATGCTGCTTCATGATGGAAAGTAGAAGGGGAGTGGGCATGTGCAAAGAGATCACACGGCAAAGGAGGAAGCAAGAGAGAGAAACTGAGGAAGCCAGACTCTTTTTAACAACTCACTGTCATGGGAACTAATCCATTCCTGTGAGAGGGAGAACTCACTCACCCCAGCAGGAAGGTATTTATTTATTAGGGATTCACCCCCATGACCCAAACACCTCCCACTAGGCCCCACCTCCCAACACTGCCACATTGGGGATCAAATGTTAACATGAGTTCTGAGAGGGACAAACCACATCCCAAACCATAGTACTCTTATTTTATGAATTTTTTATGAAAACTTTGTTGTGGGTTGAATTGGGTTCCCCTTAACAGATATGTTCAAGGCCTTACTCCCAGGACCTATGAATGTGGCCTTATTTGGAAATAGAGTCTTTGCAGATGTAATCAAGCAAAATAAGCTCATACTGGACTAGCACCCTTATAAGAGGTGAGAAATTTGGACACAGACACACAAGTAAGAAAGCTGTGTGACAACAGGCAGAGATTGGAGTGGCGCAGCTGCAAAGATGAGAAATGCCAGATTGCCAGCCACCACCAGAAGCTAGAGAGAGCCAAGGAGAGATTCTTCCCTAGAGCCTTCAGAGGGACCATGATTCTACCAATGCTTTGATTTTGGACTTCTAGTCTCCAGAACTGTGAGAGAATAGACTTCTGTTGTTTTAAGTCATCTAGTTTGTGGTAATTTTTTATGACAGCCTAGGAAACTATAATAATACAAGCTTGATTGAAAACTTTAAAAAATGGATTCATGGAAGTATTGACTTAGTTGCAATTCAGCACACATGAAGGAAAGGCTCGTCTCTGGAGAAGAGGTGGATGAGTTCTCTTAGCAGAGCCCCAGATAATCTCCAAGCTCAGAGTAACAGGGCCTGAAGCACATGTGAAATAAATCTGAACCCTACAGAAGACCTTGGGAAGTTGGATCTTGACTCCACATGGAACAACTGGGCAGGGTACTCCACCCTTGCCATGACCTACTAAGTCAGGTACAATGGAGGCATCATCACAGCAGATTCGTATTATTTGACAAATCTGTGCCATTCAGAGAAAGGGCTGACATGGAGGACCAGACCAAATACAGAAAAGCATCCACTAAGCACAGGAGTAAGCTTACTTGCATATGCTGTTTCCTAACTTTGGGTCACAAACTAAACTGCCAATCTTTACAAATAAAACCACAAAAGTAGGAAAATTTCCCTTTCTTCTTTGTCTGAAACTAAACAGTTTGAATAGAGATCCATACAATTTCTAGTAAGCTACCTTTCAAATTCCAAAATGGGAAGAAGGTAGACATTCATTGATTAAACTCAAATTTTTATTGAGCACTTACTATGTGGCATGCATTATACTAGGATGAGAGTTTCATTGAGAGGTAACATATGCAGATATCAGAAGGCAAGAGAGAAAGAGTACATGGTACAATCAAGGAGCTGCAAGGATGGGTAAACAGGAAAATAGGGTAAATAGGCCTGGGAAATTTTTCAATAATTACTCAAAATATTCAAATAAAGGAAGCCAGTCAGAGCAATGAAAGGAAATGACCCTTCGAAATGGACTTAGTCCAAAAAATCAGAAAAAGAAAAAACTTAGGTGAATCACCAATTCTTTTTAATATTTCAATACAAGATTAGAGAGGACACTGTATTTATGAAAACAGAACAATCTGAGATTAGGAAATATTGCCATAAGATCAGAAATATAAGCCTTAAATTAAAATTTTAAATAAAGGCAGCAGAGAGGAAATTGAATACTACAGTAAATTGCATTGGTGATTTAGATGATTAGGTTGAGAAATTCTCCCAGAAAACAGAAGAAAATATGCAAGCATAGTTATATGCACATAAAGGAAAGATATACAGAGGATAAATCCAATAAAGCCAAAATACCAAAACAAGAGGGCAGCTAGATAAAAGGTAGCAATAAAGAAATAATAGAAAAAAGGTTCTAAACTTAAAGAAACACTTGAGTCTCCATATACCTATATACCTTCTAGGTATCAAGTAAAATTAATGATTAGACTTCCACACAACCTAACACAGTTTTCTTCCTGCACTCAGGCAAAAACAAAAACAAACAAAACAGATTACCTAAAAAGGGAAAAAAATAAGTGTTTCAGCGTACTGTTTTTTCATCATACTAATTGCTGGAAGATAGTGAATAATATATATAGAATTTTGATGGGAAAAGTTACCTGAGAATTTCTTATTCACTTTATGCGTGAGGGCAATAGAAAATCTATTCTCAGATACTTGAAAACTCATTAAGTGTTCCTATTCCTGAAAAAAATTCCTTAAAGAAGTCCTGTAACAATTCAAGAAAGAAATAAAAATAAATAACTGAAATTGGAGGAAGCCAGAGCATGACAGAACTTTTTGTAAGGAATGAGTGAACCAGTAAAATTTAGTATTAGTATATGTATAAACAATTACTGTTAACATTATAAAATTTAGCAAAAAATATTAAAAATGATAACCTGGATCTAAAAAGATAGTTTATTTAGATAAAATTCGGGAGTGTAGAGGAAGATGGAAGAAATGAATAAATAGAAGCTCTGCAAAGACATGAATTTTGTCTGATTTGCTTACTACTTTATCCCCAGGTTTAGAATAGCGCCTGGCACATAGTAAGTGCTTAATGAATGAATGAAAAGTCTGCTAAATCTCTATAATCAATTAGCTTGAAAAAACCCTATTAATCAATAATGAAAAGACAATTGGATAGAAAGATGAAACAAAAACACAATTTATAAGTAATGTGAAGAAAAGAGAAGCCAAATGGCTAAAAAAAAAAAAAAAAAAGAAAAGATGCTTAACCTAACTAGTAGTCAAGAAAATGCAAATTAAAATAACAAAGCTGTACCAATGCTGATCTACCAATCTGATTGCTAAAGATCAATATGTCTGACAATTTCAAGTGTTGGTGACTATATGGGGAAACAGGAACTCAGTCTATTGGTTAGACTTTAAATTGTACTAAAAATTTGGATAATTTGGCAATCCACGCAGGGGTGGGGAATCTGGGAACTCAAGGCCACATGTCGCCCTCCAAATCCCCAAATGTGGCCCCTCAACTGAATCCAAACTTCACAGAACAGGCTGGGTGTCATGGCTCATGCCTGTAATCCTAGCACTCTGGGAGGCTGAAGAGGGAGGATGGCTTGAGGTTAGGAGTTCTAGAGCAGCCTGAGCAAGAGCAAGACCCTATCTCTACTAAAAACAGAAAAAATTAGCCGTGCATGGTGGCACGTGCCTACAGTCCCACCTACTCGGGAGGCTGAGGCAGGAGGATCGCTTGAGCCCAGGAGTTTGAGGTTGCTGTGAGCTCGGGTGACGCCACAGCACTCTAGCCCAGGTGACAGAGCAAGACTCTGTCTCAAAAAACAAAAAACAAAACAAAAAAACCCCCAAACTTCACAGAACAAATCTCTTTATTAAAAAGATTTGTTTTGTAAAATTTGGATTCAGTCAAAAGGCCACACTCAAGGATCCAGAAGGCTACATGTGGCCCCAAGGCTGCAGGTTCCCCACCCTTGCTTGAAACGTTCCCCACATGAACATTAGGTACTATCTGTAATAGTGAGAAAGCATTTATAGGTGTGTTGGGGAAGATTTCAATTTGCACAATAGTCGAATGGTGCTACTGGTATTTAGCACCTGGGGCAAGGATGCTAAACATCCTACAATTTGCAGGTCTGCTCCCACACAATAAAGAATTAACCAGCTCCAAATGCCAATTATATCCCTTTGAGAAATAGTGAGTTAGGAATTGCATTCTGCTAAGGATAACAGACAATGCTACAGTGGTTTAAACACATAAGCACTTTCTTTTTCTTATGTATCAGGAAGTCTGGAGGTTGTGGGCATTGGTTCGGTGTCTCAAGGATGTGAGGACCTAGTTCACTGTGTTTCTATTCGCCTTTCCCTCAAAGGCTCACAACCGTTGCTAAAGTTCTAGCCATCAAGTTCAGTGTCCAACAGGAAGAAAGATAGGCTGGGGAAGGAAAGGGCAATATCTATATTTGGAAAGCAAGACTTGTCCAGAAATCCTCAGTAAACTTCTGCTTAAGTTTCATTGTACCACGTAGCCTTGTTTGCTGCAAGAGAGTTTAATTTCTGGCTTTTCAGCCTTTATACCAGAAGAAGGAAAGGTTTGGGGAAAAAAAAGGTTTGGAACTGGTGTTAAGTAAACCAACCCACAGTATTTGCTGCAAAAGTGAGTAGGTTAAATTTCCATACTAAAGTAAAAAGAGTGGGTATATCAAGGTTCACTCAGGAAAACAGAAACCACTCTGAGTATTTAAAACAAGCCAGGCATGGTGGAACACTCCCACAGCACACACAGCTATTTGGGAGGCTGAGGCGGGAGGATCACTTGAGGCCAGGAATTTGAGGCTGCAGTGTACTACTATCACATCTGGGAATAGCCATAGTACTCCAGCCTGGGCAAAATAGCAAGATTTAAATAGAAAACAAAGGGAATTTAATGCAGAAAGTTGGTTATACAAGGGGTAGAAGAGCAGAGAAGCTAAATAGAAGACAATGAGGCAGGCCAAAGATTGCAGCCTCGGGAAGCCACTACCTGCTTAATACTATAAAGACAAAGGGAGAAGGCAGAATTACTAAGGTCACTTGGCAGAAGCTGGAGCCAGGATAGGCCCATCCATTAGGAGCTGGAGCCCGAGAGGTGCTATAGCTATTGCAGAGAACAGTGAGAGCTAGGGGGAGAGAAACAGCTTGGCTTATCCCTCTCTCCCTCTGGTTCTTCTGTTGGCCAAACCCAGCTGGAATCCAACTAAGTCTGTAGACATCTCACTGTGATGCAGAACTGAGCAAGAGAAGGACAAGCAATAAATCAGAGAGCAAACAGGCCCAGGACCAAGCATACTGGGTCAAAACAAAATATCCCTTTATATAAAGTCAAGGTAGGTATGGACAGTAAATCAGGGGTGACAAAATTAATATCAGACGGTGATGTAAAATTCAAGGCTCAGGACATTACATGAGATGAAGAAGGGGTTTTTCCCCCTCCTTTTCTCCCTTCCTTCTTTCCTTTCTCTTTTTTATTTTCTTTCTTTCTTTCTTTTTTTATTGCTAACAGGTACAATCCGTAACAAAGACAGAGAAATCACTGAAACTCTAAGTGCTAAATAGTATGGCATCATATATATCAAAACCTCTTAGGGATACAAAGAGAAATCCATTAAGAACTGTACATGGAGGGTGACTTTAACTGCTTTGATAGATCAAGAAAGTGAAAGTAAATAACACATTCAACAATAGTTCACATTAAGATATATGGCAGCAGCCAAACCTAAAATCAGAGATATTCACAGTTTTAAGTGCTTTAATTAATACACAAGAAAAATGAAAATAAATGGATTCAATTATGGCTTCAATTCAAGAGGACATAAAAAACCAATATAACTTTAGGAAAGCAAAAGAAATCAATAAAAATAAAAACAGAAATCAATACGTTTAAAAGAAGAGTGGAATTGATAAATTTTCCAAGAGCCTTATTTCAAAAAGATCAATAAAAGACATAAACTCTTGGAAAACCTTATCACAAAAAAAAGTGAGCAAAGACCCAAACACAAAGCATTAAGAATGAGAACGGTAATATAACTGTAGATATTGAGATCAAACACATTGTGAAAGCCGTTTTATGTATGACTTAATCCTAATACATTTGAAAATCTCAAAGGATGACATTACAGTGAAAGAAAAAATTTACAGAATTAAAAGAGGGCTCACTATGGTTCTTGAGGCCCTACAGTTACACTCTGTCATGGAACCAGTAGTTCTTATATATGACATCTATCATGATGTGATGCTAGCAGAATTTACTGAATCATTTCCTCTATTAGACTATAAGCTTCCTGAGGGCCAGGACCATGTCTTATTTGATTCTGCATCTCCAGTATCTAACTAAAGAATACACTGCAGATGCTCAGGTGATGTTTGTTTAAAAAATTTCTTCTTTCCTCCCTCCCTTCCTTTCTTTTTCCCTCTGCCCTTACTTCCTTCCATCTTTCCTTTCCTTCTCCAACACCCGGAAAAATAACCAAGAAGCAAGATCCATTTAGCTTAAAATAAAGAGCGCCCTATTTATGTCACTCTTTACATCCTATCGATGATCTATTAAATTCTCTATAGATCCCATTGCATTTCGAAGGAGACATGTATACGTAGGTTCCTGTGTGGGGTCCACAGAGGGTTCCTCTGCAGGCAACACTGCTTATCAAGAGCTGCCCAGAGCTGGTGACTCAGAGAATGGCCCAGCAGGCCCTGGCTGTTGCTAGGAAACCACGGTTCCCTTGTGGAACCCAGCACCACACTTGCAGGTTGTCCCTGATAACACAGCGAAAATGAAGAGCTGTCAGAAAAGGTGGAGGGAAAAACAAAAAGCTAAAACGAAGAAAGTAATTTCCTTGCCCTGCACTAAATGACAAGTGTCTATGGGGATTAGAGACAAAAATAGTCAAAAGAGAGTTAACCATTAACAACAAACACTTTTGCTCTTGCTGCTTTTGACGTTGTAAAATGTGCTGCGAGAACATGGCCGAGAAGGTGTCTGTTCTGTAGACAGTCATGGGGCTTTCTGGAACTTTGGCTGTGGAAGGGTCTGGGGAAGTGCTGGAGGATTCTCCCTCAGGATCCCTGTCCACACTCTGATTTGGATCTCTCTGGCTGCCTACTCAGCTGACTTTTGCAAGTGATTGCCTGCCTTGGCTTCCAGCACACCTTTGACCAATTGCAAATCAGTGTTGTACAGATACAAGGAGAGAGGAAACAGCAGAAGAATAATAAAACCTTACAGCAGTGGTTCTCAAATTTGTGTATCCGAATTACTAGAGGGTTTCTTAAACACAGATTGCTGTGTTTCTGATTCAGTAGCATAGGTGGGGGCTGAAAATTTATGTTTCTAATTAAGTTCCCAAGTGACTCTGATGCTGTTGGTTCTGTGACCATAGTTTGGAAACCTCTGCTCATGATGATTAGACCTTATAGGGAATTGACAAATCATTTAACTGGTAAAGAAACAGAGGTCCAAGGAGGGGCAGTGGATCACCCAAGGTCACTTAGCTACTGGCGGTGGGCTCAGACTCAGGCTTCCTGAATTGAACACCAGTGCTTTCTCCACTATAAAATGCTGTCCAAGCTGTGCCTCTTTAAAAATTCTCCAAAAGACTCCAGATGGCTGCCAACAGGGGTGGTCCTACCAAGTGAATGCCAAGTTGCTAAATCCAACCCTGATAGCGACAGCTTTGAATATGAAGCCAGAGACAGTTTGCAAAAGCCTTTGTGTTCTTCGCAGCGTTGTCTCTCATCTTTCTAAATACTGCAGATAGAAAAGGAAGCATCTTGAGGAGGAGCAGACACAGCTAAGCAGGGCTCCGACACGTTTCCAAAGAGGCGTGCCTCGAGGGCCATGCTGCCAAGCTAGGGCTGCTGGTGGGAAGCCCCACTGGCTTTGGACTCAAACCACAAGGCAGGTCCCCCTCCTGCCTGCCCCCTACCCCAGCCTCTGTGTGTGCTGAGATGGCTTCAGAGATATATTTAAAATGAAAAAAAATACTCGTTCTTTCCCCATTTGCTTGAATATGGGCTTCATCAACCATCAAGGCTAATTGTAAGCTGTAGGATGCAAAAAGAATTAAAGTCAGCCAAACAGCATTTTATTAAGAAGGCCTGCTAGAGCAAAACTAGGATGAGCACAGAGTTTGTCTTTGGCTCCCCTGGTCTCCTCTTTGACCCTCTCATCACTCTCCAAGGCCCTCCACTCTTCTCTGCCCTCCTCGATTTCTATTCCTGTAAGATCTTGTTCTCATTTACTTTCAGCTAAACTCTGCCGAGGTACGAGATGAAAGAAATTTAAGGGTTTGTTTGCCCATGGGTCTTTTGATTTTAATAAAAGACATTTGAAAATTAAATACCCTCTGATGCTTAAAAAAATAATGAAGGTCTAATAATGAGATTTTGGATATAATGTGGGGGTAGTCGGGGAGAATCACTAAGAACTGGGACCTTCCCCTGAATTCCTCATACTGTACCTCATAGGTGGCCGCAATTGGTCTCCCACTAAGGCTGAAGCTTACCTTACGTATTGACAATACTGACAGAGGCTAATGCCTTATGAGCCACCCTTTTATCTGCAGTACTTCTATTCCCACAAAAACTTTGTGTCCACTAGATGGCATTCAGATAGAGCTGGTGGACAAAGTCTTGTTTCTACAGCTTAATGATGCTAAGAAAAATGAACTAGCAAGTTCCTCCTTCTTGCCAGGGTTTTAACTTTGTCCATGTTGTCTCTGCCTCATGGAGTGAACTATATGTTCGTGACTGCTTTTGAGTGAGTACAGAAATACACGACATTTTACTTGCGTATGGCACTTCATAGTTTTCAATGTGCTTCACATACATTATCCTCTGTGAGCTCACTTCTTGAATTTGTGGAAATTGTCATTTTCATTTTACCTCTGAGGAAACAGAGGTTCAAATACACCAGCTAGAAAGTAGCAGAGCTGGAACTTGAATCTCAACCTTTTTATTTCTCATTCGAAATAGACCATATTTCATCTAAAACCAGTAAATCAGGGATGTATGATAGAGGAGACAGAAGTTAGCTGACTGAGTGGGCAGAGAAACCCTTAGAGGACTAACTGAATTTGGGAAGTGAGTCTGGTCAGCACATGAAAATAGAGAAAAGGGGGGGACATTATGGTGGCAGCCCTCCCTCTGATGATACCAGTGGATGCCGTGATTTGTGTGCCTTAGGTCCAGAATAGTGGGACGGACAGCAACATAATGTAGTCTGTGACTTGCAGGAAGGCAGGAGATTAAGAAAATATAGGTCGGACTGGCAGAGAGGAAAGATAGAGCTTTAAATGGAGCAGAAGACTGTGCCTCTGAGATTCCACTCATGCAACCAAGACGAGTCCTGCCAAGGTGGAGAGGCTGCTTCTAAATCACATTTCAGCTGGGAATGCAGAATGACTGTGAGCACATAGAAGGGCTTGTGCTGACCGACATTTCCCAGGAATTATCTGTACATTGTCTACTCATCACTCGACATAAGTGTTACACAGTGGTGTATTTCATTAATATTGCCTTGTCATAGAGTACTTGTCCTCTATTTCGGATGTTCCAGGGATGCTGGGAGAAGGGATTATATTAACCAGCAATATTCCATGTATTTGGTTACTCCTGGGAAATTAATACAAAATAGCATTGACTAAGGAAGAGAAGGGAGGCATTTCTGGTGTGTGGATTAGCAGGCACAAAGGTACTAAAACGGGAATGATCTTAATCTGTGGGAAAGAAAAAAATCTGCCTGTCAAAGTGGAGAATCTGGGAGCAACAGAAAGTAAGGTTGGACGGGTAACTGGAGACTGGATTATAGGGCCTGGTATGCCACACTGCAGAGGGCTGCTTTGACAGTGGCATTTGGGTGTCACCGGAGATTTCAGTGTCATTCTGGGTGATTATTTCAGCGATGTACAGGATGGTTGGGAGTGGGGAGAGCCTGGGGGCAGGGAGAAAAGACATAAGGATACCGGAGTAATTTTTGTATGAGGTAATAAAGGGCTGAATTTGTGTGGAGATGGAGAGGAAGGACAGATGTGAAAGATATTAAGATGAGTCCCTTTTCTTGCCAATGAGAAAGTCAATTGTTTGTTGAACACGTTGTCCCTACGGGGTTTTCCTGCTATGCTCTTAACCTCACATTCTTGCTGCTTGTTTTCTCAACATGGTCTCCTGTTGTCTTAATGGAGCAGAGGAGCTCTGCTCATTAAAACTGTGCAGCACATTACAAGTATCACTCATTTTAAGTAACTGATTTTATAGCATTTCAAACCTGCCAAGTTGATAAATTAGGCACTGTACTATTTTACACAATCTGGAGCCTCAGATTTAGGGAATTTTGAAAATTGGCAAATCCTGTGGCAAATGGCAGCACCTGCTGGCAAGTATGATATTACAGGCTGACTCTAGTAGACAGTGTAATGGCCCAGAAAACAATGAACAAAGAGAACAAAGCTGCAGGAGCTGGAAGGCTTGAGGATGGGAAATCATAGGCTTGGGAGAAATTAATGTATTCCAGGGAAAGATGAGAAAAACAATCGTTGATGGCAAGAAAACCTGGAGAAATCAATTCAGAGAATTTTTAAAGACCCTAATTTGAATCTATCTCTATGTTAGGTGCTTTGAACAGTATAAACATGATATCAGACAAGGTTCTGAACCTCATTGGCCATATACATCTAGAATGATATGTTCCAAAGATTTAAATATTGTAAAAAGTTCCTTTAGGATAACATTACAACTAGCATTTCAAGAGTCTGACTACCATTCCCAAACCTTCTTCAATAATAATTTTGTATTTAATGTATTTGAGAATTATTTTCTTAGGAATTATTTTCCCTGTGAAAATAATTTTTCATGTCATACTAGAAATTGGTGTATGTGTATGGGAGGGGCATGGATTCACTTTACAGCCCTTGTCATATTCTGTAAAGTCAGGTTTCCCACACTACATGATTCAAGGAAGATAACGAAAGTCTTTGTAAGGTTTGGTCATAGATTTCCAGGGAGACTGGTGTGGAAGAAACCTCCATACCTTCTTGTTTGTTTATATTCCACCTTTTTTTTTCCCAGAAAGAATTGAAGACATCTTAAGGCAGACATGGTCAGAGAAGTGTAAAGAACTAACCATGTGCAAAACTTTATACTAGCTATGGGAAAGGATAAAATGAGACATGAGACATAGCAACTATCCTTAAAGAATCTGGTTGGGAAGACGGGAGTAGTTGTAAAAAGTTAATGAATAAAAGATTACCTACCAAAAATGCAATATATTGAAGAATATAGTTTGTGGAGCTGACTAACTGGATTGAAATCCTGTCTCTGCAGTTCTCTAGCTAGGTAACCTTGGGCAAATTAGATAAACTCTCAATTTCTGACCCGTAAAAGGGGGATGATAATAGTACCCACCTCTTAGTGTTGCTGTGAGTTTTAAATAGGTTAATATGAAAGTAGTGTACAGAGCCTGGCATATAGTAAGCATAATACATGTTAGCTACTATTATTATGAAAAGTGGTAAGTGAGTGGCATATTCAGCAATCTTTGCAGGAGTTGGTTGGAAATTCTTTTGGGAAATAGTGACTAAATAAAGAAATAGTGTTTAGAAGAAAAGAGCACAGAAGGATGAACTGGGGAGGCTTACTGGAAGAGTGGTGGTAGTTCATATAAGCTGAGTTTTTGAAAAGGAGTAGGATGTATATAAAAGAAGAGGCAAGCAGAACACCCTGAGTCATAGTGCAGAGACAAAAATGCATGTAGCCTGTTCCAGGGATGGGAAGAGAGACTGATCTAGTTGGAGCAGTGTCAGCATAGTGGGGAAGTAGTTGAAACCCTATGTTGGGATAATCATGTAAGGCCTTGAATACCAGGCTAAGTCAGAACTTTTCTCTGAAGACTCAGGAGTCACAGATGGGTTTGAATGGGATAGCATGGCACACTAGGAAAATTAATCTGTGCTATCAGGATGAAGGATGCAAGGCCAAGAGACTGGTCAGGGGTCAAGTCAGTATAAGACCAGAAGTGCAACAATGAGAGGACAAGGGGAAAGGTAGATAGATGGAAGGACGATGAGATGGACTTCACTAAGGAAGACCTGACAACACTAAATATAGGGGCCAAGGAAGGGGGTAGAGAGATCCTACTGTTTCAGGTTGGAATAACTGAGATATTATCCAGGGAGCTAAGGAGGATGTAGCTGGGGATGCCACAGATGATAAGTTTTATTCTATACACGTCGATGTTGAGGTGATAGAAAAAAAATGATCATAATGTCTGGGGCAATTTCTATCAAGAGTCTCAGACAAACTTCCTTAGCAGTTCTGGGAAAGAGGGGCCCCTTGAGTATGCAGTACATCCCTAGACAAAAATCCAAATAATTTTCTCAACTTTTCATTTTTGTGTATGTAATGTTATGGGATGAGTGATTTCACTACTTTTAGGCTAAGTCTGGATAGCATCCGTCTGAGTTCCTCAAAAAGCACTTGAGCAATGTATAGTTTTCATCATTATTAGCACTAAGTCTGGCCCATCCATCCTGGCTAATTCACATTCAGCCTTTTGTGCTGACTTTCTGCCTGAGGACCCCAATGTCTTGCCTTCCAATTTAGCATTAATATTAATGATGACCGCTAGAGCAGAAAATCAGATCAGCATGCTAAGTCATAGATCTGTTCCCTGAAGAGTTGCCGGTTTACTCAAATGCGAAGGTCTGGGGTGTTTTTGTCCTTCAGGTGAAGTCTGATAAGTGATGAAAAGAACTCTTTCCTCGAGTGAAAGGCTGATGCCATTAGAGATGGTTTGCTCTCTGCAATCTCATTTAGCAGTGAACTAAACAGTGGTTCATTAAGCTGTAAGCAGCTGTGTAGTGGCACCAGAGACTTCTGAGGGCACTGGGTTGAGATAGTGGCTTCATTGTTTAACTTCTGAGTCTGGGGCCATTTAGAGCTCTGTAGGAAGAACAGACAGAGTAGCGAGTGCACTGAAATTGAACATGGCCCAATTTGCCCTAACATTGAATTAAGCCTATAGGCTCTGAAATCCAGAAATAGTAACATTACACATAAAACAAGATGGGGTAAATTTTGCAAGGAATCATTTGTTTTCCCATTTCAAGGTTTGAGTGGTCATATGTAATAGGAGTAGGAAGTAAAGTAGATATAAAAATTCTGATCCATAGCCTGGCCCCCTGCCAAATTGTGGTTAAGTGCATTTCTGTGTGTCTTAGGTTTTCACCTAATTTCTTTTTCCTATGTGGTGGTGTGGATGGATTCAAAATTATCTTCAGGTTATGGAATTTTTCTGGTTTACAATCTGTTCACCTGTTCTCCTTCCACTTATAAGTCAGCAATGCCCCCAGTGGCAGTGAGCACAAATAGCTCAATATGCTTTGAGTCATACTTTCCATTTTTATAACTTTTGCTTGTTTTATAGTCTAATTTTAGGCCTGACTTATTTTTTTCCTTTCTAAATGCTATATTAATAAAACTCACAATGCCTTGACTGTAGCAAAGCATCAAATATTCAGTGAATGACTGTTTCATAATCATAGTAGGCAGGAAGAGCTCAGGAAGAAAGCTGTTTCCCCACTATCATGATGTTACTGTGCAAGCAGTATAGGCACAAGAGTAAGGCACATTCAAGTTCCAATTCCATGTGACCATATGCTAATTACTTAAACTATCTGTATCCTAATTTCCTTATCTGCTAAATGGGTATGATCTTCATAGAATCATTGTGAAGAATAAAGAGATAACATATGAGAAATGCCTAACATAATAGCATATTAATAGAGCCTTAGAAAGTCTTTGCTGAAGAAACTAATAACTCTAAGGGAAAATTTCAGAAGACATGACAATCTTCGAAATATAGCAAAGTTTCTGAAGTGCCATGCTGATGATATATCTGTCATGGTGCTAGATACATATTATAATCCTCTCTTTCCATATATATTTTTTAATTGCTAGATTTGTGATGAAAGGGAACTTGGATATTTCCTAAAGTGATATGAAGTTTTTCTAAAGGTGAATTTAAAGGGATTTACTCTCTTCTTATAATAACAAAGGCCAACAGCCAAAATGGGCTCTATAAGGTACATTCCAACTTGCCATGAGAACTTAAGATTGCTTAAAATGATGAATAAACAAAAAATAACTCATGTGAGGGGAGCTGTATGAGAACTTCAGTGTCTTGAAAGAGCATGTGCAGATGATATTGTGGTATCATGGCCTGGAGATCAGACTACTGCCTCCCTGAGAGCCACCAAGGATGTGCATGTTCTCATAGAGTTCCCAGACCATTCGTGGATACAGTGCCTCTAATCAGGATGAAGAAAGATAGTGTAATGCACCTATTTTTGTTTTAGGGCTTAATTAATTTTTCTTTCCAAAGTAGTGAGGTAGAATTATTTCTGGGAAAGAAGAGGAGCGTCATGCTGAGAGGAATGTTAGACAATGTGGCCTTTCCTATCAATTATCCATAACTCAAGTCATCAGAGAAGAGAGACAGGCTCAGAATTAATAAACAAACTACTCAATACGTAAGGTAAAAATCGAAGCCCACAGAATACTTTTGACCAAATGTTCTCCAGACTTAATGTTAGCCATGAAAATTGAGCATGTAATCCTTAGGAAGACTGACTCAGCAGCCATCAAAGCCAGTAGCTACGTCCAAAACGTTATAATGTTATAATTTAACCCCTCTTTTTTTTTAAAGTTTTGGCTCACTTGTCAGTCATGCACTTTTTTGGATCCTAAATCTTAATTCATATTACCTCTCAAAGGGAGAAACTTACTATTTCTCAACATGAAACACACGTACTAAAAGCTGCCTTACTAGGTGATAGTCTTGAGCTACTTTCATTTTAGCAGTTACCTGGGGTGTCTGTTTTCTAGCTGCAGTTCCTAACTCCTGGAGAGGGTTATGAGGCTGTATCCAACTTACTTGTAAGTACTCAAACATGACAAAGGGGAACTCCTGAAGATGGCAGCAGCACTTTAAATTTCAGCAGCCCAGGAAGGGCCTGTGGTAACACAACCAGAAATCAAATGATGCCGGCAGTCTCTTGTTTGTTGCCCCTGCTCCTCCACCAACATTTTTAGCCACTATTTCAGATTTTAACTTTGCCTCTTTTGAGCCTTGCACAGCATAGAGCATAGAGAGAAGGACTTACAGCTTGAGAATTTTGTGTCTAATCCTCTTTTTATCAAAGAAGGAGGGAATTTTTAAACCTTTAAACACCACCAGCCCCTCCACTTTCCTTGTCAACATGGATTCTCTCTACACTTGGATATGAAACTGGAGGAATAAAAACGGAGGTTGCAGATCATGTACTGATTTTTAAAATGATATTACTCTCCACTGGCTAGCTATACTATTAGACAAAGAATGAGCAACTTATTCTTTCTGCTTTCTGTTGCCATAAATGCCCATTAAAGAAAATTAATGTTTATTCTGTAATTGCTGAAAACTATGAGTTGTAATGCCTGTGTGCAAGAGGTGTCCCTAAAAATAAATTTGAATTTTTCCCATTTGATTTGGAAAGCTATATTGCTCATATAATTTTCTATGTAGAGCTAAACATCTAAAACATATTTTCTAGGCTGATTGTTACATTTATAATTATTTTTAACTTAATTAAATATTTAAATTGTAAAGGCCCTATGAGCTTATATAAAAAGTCAAACAATTCAGAAATATATGTAGAAGTTTAATCTTCCTTCTCTATCCTACTTCTTCAAATATCTGTTAACTGTGCTCAAAAAAAAGAAGAAGTAGGATTGTATTGTATATGTTATTGCAACTTTCCCTTGATCAATAGATATAATCGAACTCATATAGTAGCTGCATACTATTCCATAGTATAGATACAACTTAATTTATCCAGCATAGCTCCTGTGATGAACAATTATGCTATTTCTGGTTTTGTCATCACCACAAACAATGCTGCAATTTCATGTATAGCCTTATATTACTGTTAGGCCAGAGTCTCCAAAGTGAAATGTCGTGCAGAGAGTTTTGTGTACTGTAAATTTTAGTGTGTACTGCCAGATTACCTTCTAGAATGCTTGCGACAATATGTGAGTGTTCAGTTGCCCGCATCCTTACCAACACTTGATGTTACCGGTATTTAAAATTGTTTTGCTAATCTGTTGGATAGAAACTGGTATCTTGTTTGAATTGGGATTTTCATGACAAGACTGCATAGCATAGTATCTAAGAGCATGGACCTAGAGCCCAACTGCCTGGTTGTGCCGCATACTAGCTGCACACTATGTGACCTTAGCAAGTTACTTAACTTCTTTGTACCTAAGTTTCATCATTCCCATAGAAAATGGGAAAAATAATAGTGCCTGCCACATAGGATTATTATTGGGATTAATTGAGTTAACATTTGTAAGGACTTAGAGTAGTGCCTGGTGCTTAGAGCAGTGCTTGACACATAAGTGCTATATGAACTAAATAAATTCATTCTAGTGATGGTGAACCTCTTTTTATACATTTATTAACCATTTGCATTTCTTCTATTAAATATGAATGTCAAAATGTTTAATTTTTAGTATAAAAAAGTGAATGGATTTTTTTTCACTTTTGAAATTACATCAATCCTAGAAAAAGCACAGCACCCCTTACATCCCTTCTTTGAGAAATATTTCACTGCTTGGAAATGCCAGATGTGGAGTAGAATTCACCTGAAATGTTTGAATAGGGAGGAAAATAGAAAGGTTTTTGAAAAGAGAAGCAGAATTTTCTAAATAAAAGAACATTAGTAGGAGATTAATACCTACTAATATAAGAAATGATTTGAACTTTTCTTCCCTAATAGGCGAGACCTCAATTTCCCTGGATAGAGATTTAAGTCCATTATAGGTTTTTCAGAAAGAGAGAAAGATGAGGCAGTTGGAAATCAGTTTAATTGCCAAGAGTATAATGTTACAGGTGAAAAAGAGTGAATTTGATATCTTGAATTTCAAGATAGCTCAGCTTTCCTGTTGAAATTACTAACCACATACCTCCCTTCTCAATTGGTTATTTTTCACTTGGGTTTGTCCTCTACAGGGAATCTTGTATTATTTATCAGTTACATAAATCTAAAAACACTCAGCATCAGGCTTGCTTAAATGTCAGAGACAACTATTTCTTGTGTTCTTTCTCTCAGCTTCTATCAGCAACATGCTCTTTTTATGTTTTTCTACATTTGCAGTATGATGGAGAGATGCTCTTTCGTCAGGCATTGGTTTCCGTCTGTTTCAGTTAAATTCAAATTTGAGTAGTTACATTCCATTTCAAAATTTTGAGAGAGAAAGGAGAAACAGAGAGAGGGAGAGGCTCAACAGAGGCAGGGGTGAGGTAGAAGGAGGTGGAGACTTTTTAAACCACTTTCATTGGCATTTTTGCAATATTCTTAGTCAACATCAAATTGATTTTTATCACCTTAGAAATAATGGTAAGCAATGAGAATGTTTATGGAAATGCCCCTCCTTCATAATCTCAACTTTGAACATCCTGATCTCCTAACAGCATCTCCTATTTTTCCAGCTCATGCCCTCTAGTAGTCAGACTCCAACAGCTCTTGGACCCTTGACTCTATTACCCGTGCAATGATCATTACCTCCCCTCATGTCTTTACTTCCTTCTTTCATAGGCTGTCTTATTCTCTTCAGGCTGCTGTAACAAATACCTCAGACTGGGTAACTTATAAACAACAGAAAAGTATGCTCACAGTTCTGAAGGCTGGGAAGTCTACGATCAAGGTGCCAGCAGACTTGGTGTCTGGTGAAGGCTCTCTGCTTCATAGATGGTACCTTCTTGCCACGTCCTCACATGGCAGAAGGGGCAAACAGTCTCCCTCATGCCTCTTTTATAGGGGCATTAATCCCAATCACAAGGGCTTCACCCTCATGACCTATTCACCTTCCAAAGGCCCCGCTTCTTAATACCAGCACATTGGGGATTAGGTATCAACATATGAAATTTGGAGGAACACAAACATTCAGACCATAGCACAAGCTTAGATCCTATAGCTGACTACCAGAATCATTTTCTTGCATATATCCTCAATTTTCTTGCTCCTTTTCTATTCCCATCATCCTACTCTGAATTAATTACCACAAACCTCAAGTGGATTGTGCAGTCAATCAATCTTATAGCATTTCCTTTGTCAATTCATTCTCTCCCTCCCTCCTAGACCATCATCTCATACTTTCTCCCCTTACTTCCAACCTCCAACACCCCTCCCTACTCTTCACTTTCAGCTCATGACCTAATTTCTTATTTCCCTGAGAGTACATGAGCAATCAGAAGAGAAATTCCACATGCTCTCACCACCAGAACTCATAACCTAGCTGCATCTGTGCCCACAAACCAGTTTTCATTGTTGTTGCTGTGGGAGAACTATCCCTGCCCCTCTGAAGGAGAGTTCTTCCACTCGTGTGCTGGATTCTGCACATCCAGCCTTACTTACTCAAGGACAGCACTTCTGCAATTTCACATTCTCTCTCCTGCATGATCAGCTTCCTTCTACTTGATCTTTACCATCAGCATACAAACACGTTCCATATCCTACCTTTAAAACATTTTTCAATTTAGATGTTGACCAAAAAGTTTATAAACAAATTGATGTATAGTCAATTTAATAAGGGAAAATGTTACATGAAAAGGTACAAAACATGAAGCTGGCTCCTTTCCCTTAGTGAAGTATAAAACATTTGTTCAAAGCCCCAAATTAGTGACACAGTAAATAGACATTCTATAAAACAAGCTAAAGCAAATCTTGTTAATTTATATATTTGAAACCAGATAGACTCCAATGCAAAGCAGAAACAGAAACTATTACCAGGTTTCTGTAGAAAAATTAATAAAATGGACACAGATGGGCCACTAACTTCTAGTAAGCTTAGGAAATCATATAACTTTGATAGAGATAATGTTAACATTAGTTCAGGTGTGCTTTAACTTCTTTCCCACTCCCAAGGAAGTATCAGAAAGATAATATACAAATTCTTAAATATGAAGCCGTTTAGACCATTAATAAAGTACATTCATATTGCCTAAAGACACTAAACACTTCTGTTTCTCCATATTCTTAAATTGTGTTTCTCAGCACTGTTAGGATCCATTGTCTGTGAGGATACAGGGGGCAGGTGCATTGTGCCAAATTGGCTTTGTCAGTCCAGGTCGCTGGACTCATTGGTGCCTCTAATCTCATGCTGCTAGAGCTCCTGGTCCCATGATTCATGGAAGCACCTGGCTCTGCTGCTGATTACCTCTTTTCGGGCCTTGATTCTTTGCCAGCCACCCCCTTCATCTGGGTCACATCCTTTGTCCCTGCCACTGGATACTGGAAGGACATGCCCAGGATACAGTATTGCCTCTTTGAGGCCCTAAGCATCTGAGGAATAGAAATAGGTAATTTCAGTTTCATGATGGCTGCTTCTATTCAGAAACAAGATCTCTGATTGCTGAAAAGACAAGCCATTGTTTTAGATTTCCCTGATTTTTTGGAAGTCACGGGAAGTAGCATCCTCCATGCTCAGCCACACAGGGTCCACCAGATACCTCCAGGCAAGGAATCTACATTTAGAAGCACTTCCCATCGCAGAGGCAGTGTTACTTTCTGGGGATAAAGTCAAACTTGATGTCACACTGTGAAGATCTTGGACACTTCTGGCCAGGGACCCACTGTGGCTCTTCCACACTTACCTGGCTGCTGAAGCTCTATGTTTGCATACCGGGAGAGTACTAATTTCTTGGTGCTGAGTGCATGACCACTCTGGGGACAAGGAGCCACTTCAGTCACCTGCCCCAACTGCTAACCACTATGTCAAAAAAAAAAAAAAAAAAATCAAAACCCCCACAAAAACCTCCTTTGACCCCGAATCACCTTCTAGCTACTGACCCATTTATCTGCTCCCTACTACAGTAAAACTGTAAAAGTGTTGTGTCTGTCCTTGTTCTCACTAGTTTCTCTCTTCTCATATTTTTCTTGAGCCCACTCCAGTCAGACTTTCTTTCTCCCCTGCCACTTTCATGTTGTCAAATCTAGTGCTATTAGTTGCAACTGGCACAGTTGATCACACCCTTCCTCCTATAACACTTTCTTCTCTTGGTTTCCAGAACACCGTGCGTCTTGGTTTTCCTTTCAGTTCCTTCACTGGCTCCTCTTCTTCTCTCTTCTCTCTTAGCATTGCAGTGCCTGAGGTCCCAATTCTTGGGGAAACTGAATCTTACATATTAAATCTCCTCGACATCTCCACTTAGATTTCTAACAGGCAGCTCAAACTTACTGTGTCCAAAACAAATCTTGATTATTTTTCCTGCTGCCAAATTTACACCTCTTATAGGTTTCCCCCTCTTGGGCAATGGCATCACCATTCTCATTCTCCTAGTTGATGTGGTTCTCTTTGACTCCTCTTTTCTCTCTTCTTACACATCTAGTCCACTAGCAAACCCCAGAGACAGCATATTTACAAAATAACCAGCATTCTCACGTCTGCCACCTCCACTGCTGCCGTGCTAATCCCAGCCATCATCACCCCTCATGGGGCTAGTACCATAGTTTCCTAATTGTTCTCCCTGCTTCTACCCTTGCTCCCCTCCCCCAATATATACTCCACAGAGAAATCCTTTAAAAATATAAATCAGAGCATCTCATTCCTCTGCACAAAAACCTATAATCTTTTCTCACTCTCAGTAAAATGCAAAATCCATACATTCTTACCATGGCCTGCAAAACTCCACACCATCTGGCCTTCTGCCCCTGCCCTGGCCTCATGACCATCCTGCTCCCACTGCTCCAGGCTCACTGACCCCTTCGCCCTTCCTAGAACATGCCAAGTACCCTCTAGCCTCCAGGATTTTATTACTGTTCCCTCTGTTGGAATATGCTGCCTGAATATATCTGAATGACTTTCTGCCTCACACTCTTCAAGCCTCAGCTGAAACGCTACCCAGTGAGAAATGCCTAACAACCATGCTGTCTAACACAGCAGCCTCCCCCACCTCCATCCTGCTTCAAGCAGATGAGAGGCATCTTTCACTAAAATAATTTAGAGGTTTAAGAACCAAGAAACCTCAAACCGAAGTCAAGTACAAAATGTTAGTTGAGTTTTGCCCTCATATTCTTTTCAGAATGTATACATGCCTGTTGGAACAATACATTGTCTTAGAATAAAAGCATTACTTTAGAGTTTATAAAGAACTTTTATTTTGAATCTCCATCTCCATTTTACAAGTGAGAAACTGAATCTCAGAGATATTACAAGGTGAATTAGAGCTGCTGCTGGAACCTAGGTTATCAGACTCGCTTCAGCCTAACGAGACAAAGAGATAGGGCCTTGGAAATGGCTCTTATCAGAATCACCTGTGTCGAGTGTGAGTTGGGGAAAAGTCTTTCCCAAAAATTATGGACAAGGCTTGGGAAAGCGACACCGTCTAAACAAATTGAGAATTTTCATGAAAAGACTGAGAGAACCAATTCAAAGATACTTCTACTCTGGCTTCCATTTTGCTTATCTGTATCTGTTATCCTGGAGTTTATTTTATATATTTTTCCATATGTTTTGTTGAAGAGGGAATGGTTTTTATGCACTTCTCAATCTTTAGTGGATTTTGAGATTTTAGAAGCCTGTGATCCAGGATGCTTATATTATTTTTAAAAGATATAATTGCTATAGAGTCACGCAATTTTTTTAAAAAAATTATAAAATTTGTGGATCCTGGAAGGTTCCAAGATCTCCTTTTGGAACATGCATATTTACTGCTTTCTCCTCATGGTAGAACATATATATTATAGAATAAGTAGTCGGTATAATGTAAGGCCTTACAACCTGTTATTAAACTTCTTACAAATGGGAAACCATTAACACTTTGCATGCTGGTGTCTGCTCTCCAAACTTTGCCATTTATTAATAAAATAAAATATCACTTTGGTTAGTTTCAGTTTGAAAACTAATGTCAAGTGAGTTTTCAAACCGGACCTGCCATGTTCATTGTTCCTGGCCACCATCTTCCCTCTGGTTCCTTCTGTGAAAACGGCATAAGCAGCAAATGTGTTGTGAGCATCCCCAGAAACAGGCTGGCCAGAAATACCAGGAGAGACTGATGCCTTCATAGTGAAATGAGAATCCAGCTTGCCCAAGGTAATTTCTCTGCTGGCCTCTGTTGCTTCCCCCTCCTACAAGACTTTAAATTTCCATCTGCAGGAAACATTGGAGAGAAAGTGGGCTTGTTTAGGGCTCTTCAGAGAGGGAAAAAGCCTTAATGTGGATAGTGCAGCAGGGTTTGGCAGCAGAGAAATTATCCTATTCTAATAAAGAACTGGATAGTTGTTTCTGCCAAGGTGAAGGAGAGGAAATGTCTATGCAAAATCAAATAACGGATGATGTGGAAGGGCAAGTGCTTCTGGGCAAAGACCTATTGCAGTTCTAGGGAATTTACTCTCTATAGTCTTCAGACAGGAGATGGACAAGAGTCCTTGCTTTAGTTCTCTTGCTAATTATTAGCAATTTTTTTCTTCACTGCCCAGTAAAATTGCACTCAAATCTTTATCCATTCTAGGGACACTTGTGAGTGGTGGTGACCAGATGGATTGGTCAGGATATTCTAGGTACTGCTCCACATACTTTATATGTGTTCACTTATTCAATCCTTACCATAGGCCCATGAGGGAGGCAATTTTATCATGCCTATTTCACAGAGGAAGAAGCTGAGATACAGAGTGGTTGAGTAACTTGGTCAAGTAGCTAGAAACGGCAAGTTGAGATTTGAATCCAGGCCGTTTGGCTTTATGGTCTGTGGCCCTTTCACCATACTGCACAGCCTTATGCATGTCTCCAGGGTGGCTGGTTGATCAGACACTTATTCAGAGCCACTGACTTGACCTAGATAACAAAGGTTGGGGGAGAGAATAGAGGGGAGGTAACAGCATGAATTGCGAAGATAAATACTTGAAGGTAATGGTGGGATGGTATACCAGAAAGGAGGGCATCTGAATGGGGTAAGGTGCTCTTTGCATGTCGCTTGTGGGACAACTTAGGCTATATGTACAGATACTCATGGGAATAGCACAAAGAAAGAAACCAGAGTTGGCTATTTGTAGATTATTGTTTTATTTCCTCAAGGCCTAAGGTACATAAGTTAGTACTTACTTTTATGATCACTGCAGAATTCCACATAGAAAATATTTAATGGGTTACATCTGAGTCCAAAATGTTCACATTTTGTACCTGGTTGAAATCACTGCAGGTTATTGCATATTCTGATTCTGAAAAGGAACTAGATGTTTTCAGTGTCCTTTGCTTGAGAAAAGAACAAGTTAGTCCCAGGTTATTTCCAGTTAGATTTCATGACATTCTGAGTCTTTCTGCCATTCAATAAGTTCTGAGATCAAAGACTAGATAAGTGACTGAGCTTCTGTCACTCCAATAAAATACATGTTAAGTGGTCAGCTTTTACCCAGTCAAGAGTGATAGACTTCCAGACCAGGAAGCCAGCCATGTTATACCTCAGACATTTTCAAAACCAGTTTGGTATTAGTCAAGCCTGAATATCTATGTGATAAAAAAAAATTAAAGACCAGAAGTGAAGTTTGATGCTTCTCTGAGGATATAACAACAGTTTCTTCTTCTTCACCATCATCACCATCATCATCAGCACGTACGTACCTCATCATTACCAACACTAACATACATTTGTATGGTGCTTTACAATTGACAAATCATGGCACATGATATTCAGCTTCCTTTTCTACTTTCCATTAAAAGCTAATACTAAATTATTGAAAGTTGAAATTGTTCCTTTGTCTGTCTTGAAACTGTGTGACAGGGACATATAAAATTACCAACTCTTATCTAGAATAATTAAACAATGGTTGAAAATATGATATAATTAGGTCAGCTAACTTGAACAATTAAGATATAAATATGGTCTTTGAATATTTAAACAAATAAACAACAAAACTAAGCTTTGTAAGACCAATATATAGAAGGATAATTCCAAGTATGTAGTCTTTTTGTATCAATATTGTTTCATATCAGAAAATTCATGTTAGAAACACTTAGAGCTGATTGCAGTAGCGAATAAAGAGAAAGACATCAAGAATTGATTAATGAAGTTGCTACAGGTTTGACCTGAAAAATTTTCTAGGAGATATGACCTAACTGATTAACAACTAGGACTGGGAATATGATGGCTAAATAACTTATGTTGAGTTCTTGCTTAAAAGGTATGTACTCATATATTGTTTCTTGATTTGAGATGCTGGGCAAATAACCTAACCTCTTTGTGTCTCATTTGCAAACTGACAGTCTCTGGTTTAACCTCTAAAAGAAGGTTTTTTTCTGAGGGCCAGCTGATAGGAATGCTAATAAAGAACAACCAACAGTACAGTGCTATGTAAACGCTAAAACCAATGGTAATGATATAGAGTAGGAGGAAAGGTATGTTGTCTTCCTTGTCTAACAATGCTGTGTACAGTTTGACCTCCGGGAAAGTCATTTTGTTTGTGCGTATGTGAGCATGTGTGCATACATTTGAACTCACACAGAATATACAGACTATATAATAGATTTAATAATTTTTCAAGTCAGGTTTTTATTTTTATCTGAATGTTTTCAAACATTTATAGATATCAAGTTAGTAACATTAAAGTTTGCAAAATGAAGGCATTTTTCTGCATCCTTTTTTTTCCTCCTGTATCTAAGTTTGGATATATAGATAGATGGAAACACAGAGTTTTCCTTGTCATTAACCAACTTGAAAAGCAACTTCAGCTTAATAGACTGTGGCTGAGTGCTCCCAGCCCAGTCAGCCTCTCTCTGCTTGAGTGCAGGCAAGAATAATTCACTCTCAGTGGGAAGCAGAAAGGGCATGTACTATTTTCCTAAGAAACCAAAGTAAAAGCTGTGTATCTGACAGGCAGTGACATCCCTCCACTCCACTCCTAGTGGTGGCTATATAGCAAGTCTGTTGAGAATGTTTCTCACTGTTGTCACTGAAGTGTGTGAATTTATTTTCTGAAGGGACTACTTCCTGGAACAATCCTGCTGATGTGATTGCCCTCCCAATAAGATCTCATCCTAATTTTGCATTCGGGTGTTACATTCTGGAAGAGGGTTTGAAATCAATTAGGAAAAGTAAGACTAATTGTAGCCAAGTCTCAAATATTATAAGAAATGAAGATAGAGTTTCTTAATAAAAAGATCTCATTTGAGAGAACTCAATTCTCACCTGAAACACTAGACTGTATGATTTTTGGTCTCTCAAATTCTGCAAAATTAGGTTTTATTCTATGAAAAAATACTGTAGAAACTATACTGTAGAGAAGCACCCCATTTTTCAAGTGCTTTTAAAATTAAGACAAGATTTGTCTGGCAAAGCAATCACAATGTTGGGCAATTTCCAAAATTGCTTCCTATTTTTTCTGTTCTTATCAAAAAATACATCTGGGCTCAAAACCTTTTGTCTATAAAAGTCATCATCTATTGTCTTACCAAGTCCTTTTTGGGAGAAACATTTCATTCATTGTTCCCTTTCCACTTGGCACTTGGCCTTGGAGACCATGTAGGGAAAGATCATGAATTGATAATTGCAATATTGAGTCTGCTATGAATCTATATCCAACCCGAACCTTCATAGCATGCATTCTCCTTTTCAAGAAAATGCAATGTGAAGTTTGTCTGCCAGTCATGGTTTTGTCCTTCATCATGGATAGATGTAGCCTCTAGCATTTCTTTTCTGCATATCTGCCTATCATCTGTGATCAGGGCAAGCTCCATCTGTTTTCATCTGACATTCAAAAGTAGGTAAAACAAAGCCAAACTTCTCTTCTTCCAATTCTTGGAGTACCTACTATATTCAAGGCACTCTGTTGGGTGCAAAGCTCACCACTCTCCTGCAGCTCAGTGGGAGAAAGCATTAAATGAAGAAACACGTAAAATGATTGGCACACACTTGGTCCTGAGGGCCTTCATGTCTTTTCTTTCGTTTATATCTCAGTGGTTTATCACTTCTGAATGTTAACCCACAGAATAGAGATTGGATCTAATTGTACATTGTATAATATTATTGCTAATATTCAATATGTTATCTTTTGCAAATAGTAAGGACTATAAACCTATTTTTGTTGCTAGCTAGAGACATCCTAGGAAAAGAAGGAAGGAAGAAGTAAGGATTTTTCTCAAAATCTCAAAAGGCCAGAAAGCTCTCAGAGACCTTGATTTTCCTGACATTTATCTTTTTCTATCCTCCTCCCTTTGGGTATTATTTGATTTACACCAACAAGCAGGGGTAAAGTCTGTCTCTACCTGTGCAAATTCTCCTGGGTGTGGATAGAGGACATGATGTCTAGCAGAGACTGACTGCATGCAGTTCCAGCTTTGACGAAAGGTTCTTTGATGAGTCCTTTGATCTTGCTCAATTTTTAGAGATTTGTTTTTAGACACCTGACAACAACCACACTCAGCAGAAACAGACTTCAGACTTCACTTCGCTACCACCCAGGGAAGCCATCAACCATGCCCTTTCATTTTTTCCATGAAAGCCAGACTATGTCTCTGGCCTGAACTTGATAAATTCATATTAGGGCTCTAAAATTCCTCACTCTCTGCTTTTGTTTTTTTACTCAAATGAAGCAGATGTTGCAGGACTTTTGATAAAATTGAATGAAATGACTCCTTCAGTAACTCCCTAGAGGACTATGGTGCTTTGGGGAGGTATAAAGTGGGAAAAGTGGGCAGGATTTCTTAACAGAGCCTAGCTCTTGTTTCCACCCACTTCTGTGCTTTTCCTCGGTTAACAAATCCCAATACTGAGTACAACTGAAATGTGGAGAGTGACCTGCATGACTAGGACCCAGGATCCAGGCTGTGGATGGTGCAGGCAGGAAAAGAGAGTGACTAACCCTATGTATTAGGAAAATAAGTGTTTATTCCAAGATCCATAAATGAAGAGCATATCTGAATGAAGAATATGTCTGGGCTAAATTGAAAAAGGAAAAGAGCAAAGATTTGAATTTTTTATTCAAAATAGCTTTTTGGAGTAAAAAAATCCAAATTTTTTGGATATTGAGACTCTAACTCAAAATAGCTTTTTTGATCATCTTACTCAAACTGGTAAGTGATAGGACTTGATGATGAGGGAGTTTAGTTTGCAGGACATTTCCTGGAAAAGGAGCACAGCAGGTCATACACCGTCAAACGTTTTTAGCAGGACATCGGTGAAGTTTTCTGACACAGATGTTCGAAAAAAGGTAACATTTTAGTATCCCAAAGCACTTGATGACTATCTAAATTATACAAAGAATCACACCAAAAGTATGAAGAGGAAGTGTTAATGAACCCGCAAGGGGAGTTCTCTCTATGGTTCGCCTCACAGAAAGCCAGTTACTGAGAAAATGAGGCTTGTCAAGGAAGAAAGGATTTATTGCAGAGGATCCGTCAACTGGGAGGTGGGAGGAATGTACTGCCTCAAGTCTGGCTCCTGGACCAATGGGGTCAGGGGTTTTTCTGGAGGTGAAATGAATGATGCATGAGGGGAGTGAACATCATTACATGTTTGGGGTGGAGTGCAGGGCACACAAGCTCAGTGAGAAATTGTGCTAGTACATACATCCCATGATAAAAAAATGGTGGTTAAGTCCCTCCCAGGGCAGGAATTTTAATAGTATAATGAGCTAGGGGTTAATATTGGTCATTCTTTCAGTCTTGTGTGCAGGGAGGATGTGAGGAGTAGGTTGCTTAGTGGGTCCTTGGACACAATCTGTGGTGGGGTGTTGCTTATCTTGTCTTCTCTGGACAAACAGCTGAAGTAAGTCTCTGTAGTTATCTCGTGGCTGCAAGGGGATTCCACTGTTCCTGGGAAAGAAACATAAAAGGGAATGCATCAGTGCAACAGAAAGTTACAAAGTTCTGGTCAGCAAATCTTACTGGCCTGGGAACTTGAAACATAAGAGAACTATAAAAAAAATATAAAAAAAATTTCTTGCTTATGAAGCCAGTTATAAAAGGAGAGATCATGGAAAAGGCTGGTCAGGGAAGGCTTCGTGGAAGAGATAATGATGATAGCTATCAGGTGCCTACCACAGGCATTTCTTTCTACATAACTATTTCATAGACTTCTTGAAAGGTAGGTATGGTTATCTCCATTTTACAGATCATGAAACAAGGACTCAGAGAAGTAAAGTAATTTGTCCAGGACTTTCTAGTTCATCAGTAGCAGAGGTGGGATTTGGACCAAGGCAATTAGACCCCTTTCTCTATGCCACATTGCTTTCACCTGGGCTGGCCTTGAAAGGTGAATACAATTTATCTGTAAGGGAGAGCAGCTTGGGAAGAGCATTGAACCGAGGGGAGGGGAATGGCCAAGGAGAGGGAAAGATGAATGACCACCCACTCCTTGCCATGTATGTCACCTTGCAGTAATGAAGAGTGAGGAGGAGACCGGCCTAGAGGTGAGTGTCCAGTCTAGATGCATGAACCCAAGTCTCCTGACCAAATGAAATGCTCTCTTCACTATGTTTTTGCAGTGAAATATTTTATTCCACAGTTAGAGTGAAAGATAATAGGTCTTAAAATGCTAAAGCATAATGTATTGTGAATTGGTTTGTTAATGTGTAAAAGAATTGTGGGGGAGGAGAGTTTGAAAGCGAAAGACACTAATCTAAGTCCCTGAAATGAGGTGGGGAGAAACTAAAGATAATAGCATCTATTCTCTGATTTTACCCTAGGGGAGCGTGTGTGTGTGTGTGTGTGTGTGTGTGTGTGTGTGTGTGTGTGTGTGTTTGTGCATGAATGCATTGGTGCACAACTAGAGGCTCCCAGGGATACTTACTGCCCTGTTTAGTTGTGGGCCCATCTACTTTCCAGGGGCAGAGCTAATTTTTTCAGCTTTCTTTATCTTGTCATTGGCAAGGCTTGCTATTATTTCCCATTACCCAATTCCTACACAGCACATATCCCCCTCTGGTGCACCCTCTCTCTCTTTCTCTCTTTGGAGGTGTCAGGCTGGCTAAACCAAGTTGTGGATGGGGCCCCCACCACAGCAAGAAATATTTAAGGTGATTCTGTCTAAGGTGAAATTTTGTCACACTGACCAGGCTTAATGTCTTCCATTTCTACTCTGAGTATCTGATTCCCAAGTCTCTCCCATTACTGAGCACTTTCATGCTCACGTGGATTCTCCTTCAGCTCTGAATAGCCTCTAGAACCCAGAAACTTCCCAGGTATAACTCCTGGAAAGGCACAAGATCTGTCCTCTTAGTCCTGTTGTAGAACTCCTGGCTTGGGACCCCGTAGTGGATGTCCACTGCTTTTGTCTGCCCTGGATCCCTCCCTCCTGCTGGTAACAACTGCTCCTCCCACACTGCATGTGACTCTTGGTGATACTTCCCCTTGAAGTATCATGTCCTCCCTTAATGCATGCACGTGCACACAGACACACAAACATGGAAATCCATGCCAATCAGATACTCTTCAGGAATTCAAATCTTAAACAGATTGACCTAAGGGTGGAAAGTGTTTGGAGGAGTGACCTGAAGTTACTGTCTGGTAGTCCTGCTATCGAGATTGCCCAAGCTGTCCTTCTTTCTGAATACTGTAAGATTTAAGGTTCTGCTTTTCTTTAATTTTTGTGAACACCCCGAATACTTCCCAAAATTTCTTTTTTATTGTTCAGATTAGTCAGTTTCTGTTGTTTGCAATAAAAGAATATTAATCAATACAGATCCTTACTTACATGAAATCACAACTGTCCAGAAGTAGAGTGGTGGTCACTGAGATGACAAAGCCATTTCTGTTTGAGTTCTAAGACTGCCCACCGAGTGTCAGAATGAAACTGTACTCTTTATAGTCACTTGAACCTGGACTGAAAGCCTTTTTCTATGCGCTGCCTTCCTGGTTACTTCAACCTTGGCCTTCTTTGGACATTCCTTTCCCAGGCCAAAATCCTTAAGCTGCCTCTGTTCTGCCACATGCTTTAGCACTAAAAACTTAATGTTTTCTGTTGCTGGTAGTTTTTCTAAAAGTGGCATGTCCAAGCAGGATTTCCATTCTCCTTTCCTGGGGATTCATTGTTTCAGAAACTTCTCCCTCCCAGGTTTATGGCCCTCAGGCAACAGAGTAATGTAAAGGGGTGTCTGGGACTGGAATAGACCTGGGTTAGCATCTCACCCCCACTATTTACGGGTGACTTTGGGCCAATTACTAAATCTCTCTGAAGCTGTTTTGTATAGAAATAAATATCACTCAAGGCTGCAGAACTTCAGACTGCTGTCTGTATTGTGATATTCATGTGCATTGAAGATAAAGGTTTCTGGGTAAAGGAATATGGATAGCTTACTGTGAAACCATTAGTGTCTTGGGAAAAATGACTTTGCACAGGCTCTAGAGATTATAAATATACTGGTGTTATCTTAGTATATGAGATGTCATTAATAAGGAAATATAGGCTTAAAGAATTTCAGTCCACTTGACCATAGACATACACTAATTACTAATAGTTACAAAACTATATCTGAAATTCAGCCCTGTTAATACCCCCAATGCAGTCTCTGAAAAGCACTATCCATGCTAAAAGTTGCCTTGGATACCATGTTTGCGTGGTTTTCTGGTGCAGTAAACTCTACTACTGAGTTCTGTCACTGGAGAGATTCTTCCCCTGTGATGGAGAGATAGTGAAGGGCTGCATGCTGTGGGGAAGTGATCTTTTCTCAGCATAAGGAATAGGATGAGTCCTTATTGGTTTAGTTTATTAAATCAGGAACACACATGCTCTCTGTAACTCAGAGTCTGAGACTCCCAGCATCTGAGCCTCTCTCTATAACATGTGTACTTAAGGATACTTGTGTTGTGGGCTGTTAAAGGCCAAAGATCAAACTCATCTTCCTTAGGCTGAAGCTCCCAGCTGGAAGGTGACTTATAACATTCCCCTATATCTAAGCTCTTTCTCGTGATTTTTCTGGGCAATTCTGGTATTAGGGTTTCCAAATCCAGCCAGCAGAGATAGTTCATAGAGCTGGCCTATGTCTGAGCAGGGAATGGACAACAGCAAAGATGATCTAGTCATCCTGGCCCTGCATGCTTGATTCGGCCAAGAGGTACACACAGCCCCACAGAGCCGTCCAAGCTGCTCTGCCAGCTTCTTATCACTTACCAGTCTGGGCAGGATTCCCGGGCAGGGGGAGGACTGCTGAGTTACATTGGACATAAATGAATAAATACAAACCAATTCCTTCGCAAAAGAAAACCTTATTAGTCACACTGCTGCCTAAATCAACGACTTCTCTCTCCTAGCAGTGAACACCTTCCAATTCCTGCATACAACTGCATTCTGGCTCCTGTTAATAAAAAATACATATCCATTTTGTTATTTTCAGTTTTTAAGCCTCGCCAAGTTTGTTTTCTGAAACAACCAATAATGGAAACTTTGCTGTGGTTTTAGAAAGGTTGTCACAGTTTAGAGAAAAGTCAAGCTCTCTGTTAGAAAATAGTACTCTATTTCTTTACTAGTTCACAGGAGGTGATGATCTAATCAGAGGTGGATATTCTTGCTTGGCTAGCTTTGCAAGAGGGAGATGCAGAATTGGAGGATGAAAGGGAGTGTGTGACCCCCTGAAAGATGTTGCAACCCAACTCTAGCCTCTGCGAAGAATGGGCACTACCTACTTGCCTTTCCTACTAACAGACACTTTGTATTATTGCAGGAGACTCAAAGACATCAAAGGCCACCTGTTAAAAGAAACTCATTTTTTTCATTCATTCATCACTCAGATACTGTGAGTGGAAATTACCTATGGAAAGTGCTTCTGCAGATAGTTGAGCATGTGGGATTAGAGTCAAACTACCTGAGTTCAAATCCTGAGGCTCTGCCACTCCCTGGATGTGTAACCTTGGACAGGTACTTTACTTCTTCAAGCTTCAGTTTCCTCATCTACCAAAATGTGGTTGATACTGTATTTCCTTGAATCTAGAGTGCCACCATTATTTTATGTACAACTAAGGAAGAAAATTTGCTGCCAATTAAACTATAACACAATATTGATTATAAAACTTACCAATATTAAAGATGTTAAAATGTAAAAAAAAGCCAGCATATTACTACTGAGAAAATAGGATAGCACCTATCTCACAATACCAATGTGAAGACCAAATGAGATAATTCATATAAATGTTTAGCATTTTGTCTGCCACACAGTAAGCCCTATATAAATGATTACTACCATTTTTACTACCAGAAGGTGGTAGTTTGGGTAATTTCAACAAATCATTTAACCCTCTATACTTTATTCTCTTCATCTTTAAAATGAATGAGTAGCCATATGGTCCTGCCACACAGACTCAGGAAGAAAAACTAATTAATTTTTAGGTCCTTAGCAGCTCTAAATGTGAAACACTATCCATTCTTTCTGCTATTCATCTACTATGTCTGAAAACTGATAAGGAAATATACTCTATATATTTTTTAGTATGGATTAATTTAATTGGAATTCCAAGGCCAATTTAAACTTTTAACTTGCAGTATTTATATTTCTATTGTAATTATTGAAAAGAGCTTTTACTTTTTGCATTATCCTCCTGAATATGTCTGATTTTTCATGAAATTTTGTTTTATATTGAAAGGTAAAAAGTTACCTTAATGCAGTACTATCCATGTTGAGCAAACCTAAAGAGATAATACCTGACTGCAAAATTTTTCATCTCTGTGAACTCCCACAAATTTTAGAAGACTGGTGGAGTTAATCTCAGTTATATTGGTTAGGTGAGAAAGGAAAATAAGTTCCACGTTATTGCAAATGATGGCTAAATACAGGGAAATTCATTCAAAGCAAGTCCCAAATGCTAGCTATATAGAGCCCTTCTATTGGATCCATCTTTGAGTAGCAAAGAACTAGATCAACAGGGTTAGCTGTTGTGTGAGAGAAGTTCAATTTAATTGAACTTTCAGTTATTGAACCGTTAGTATGAAGCAGGCATGGTGTTAAGTTACAGAGATGCAAAGAAATTTAAGACAAAGTTGAATTTATAGTCTGACAAGAAATGACAACAGAATGTGATAAACACTATAGAGTAACATGGGAGTCCTAAGAAAACAGCAACTAATTCTTCCTGGGAAAGCAAAGGAAGGCTTTAAGGGTTGTATAGGAGTTTATAAAATAGAAAGGTTGGAAAGGCTATTGCCTGCGAAGAGAACAGTGTTTGCAAAATCTATGAGTGTGAAAGAACATGGCTTTCATGTAGTTTAGCACGACCACAGTGTAATGTGTTTGTGTATGTGTGTGTTTTTATGTATGGGATGAAGTCAGTTGTGGTGGTGGTGAGATACTGGAAAAAAAGGTTGAGATAAGATTGTGAAGGGCCTTAAGTGGCTACCTTAAGGAGTTCGGACTTTATCCCACAGGCAAAAGCTATAGATTCAAGAAGTGTTTAGTGGTAAGCTCACTAGGACATGATAAATTGACTCTGAGGCAGTGAATGGTATAGAGGAGCCAGGAATGATTTCAGGTGTCTAATTCGCATTCCTGGGAGATTGGGGAATGGGGGTGGAGGTAGGAGTTCACTTTTAGGTAACATAGGTGGAGCAGCTACAGCGAACAAAGCACATGACTGAGACTCAGGAGACCGGGTGTTTGGGCTGAGCTTTTAGAAAAGTACCTTTGGAAATAATTAGATAAGGTTATTGTATTATATAATGTGTTACATTTCCCTATGCCTCGTTTTCCTCATGTTTATGGAAGGAAGATGGAAAGGAAGCATACCATGGTGACTTAGGAGTCAGGCTGCATTTCTAACTCTGACAATTACTAGCTGTGTGATTTGGGCCAAACTACTTAATCTAAGTTTCCTCATTTGAAAAATGAAGAGTAATAATATCCACCTACAAGGCTGTTATAAGTTATGTATCTTGGCACATAGTAAGCCCTCAATAAATGTTTGCTCTTATCATTTTTATTATCTCTGTTATAACATTCGAAATGGGATCCATGATTCTTTTGGCAAGAGGAATATTATTGATTGGTATGTTTGTCTTTTAATTTGAAGCAGGATGGCATAGTGGTGGTAAAGAGCAGGAACGTGGAACCAGAGTATATGACATTTAGTCTGCATCTGCCACTTGCTAACTGTGTGATCTTGGGCAAATTATTAACATTTCTGAGCCTCACTTTCCTCATCTGTAAAATAAGGATAATGATAGCACTGACCTCATAGGGTTTTGTTGTGAGGATTAAATGAGATAATACATTTAAAGTGCTTTGACAAGTGCCTACCACAGATTAGGTTCTTATATAAGCGTTTGTTATCATTATCATTATTATTATTCTTTTAATTTTTAAATTGTGGAATGGGATACTTCATGGCTCCCTTAGAAGTAGCTGCTTTTCCATGTCAGTGGCTTTGTTCCAGTGACAGAGCAGTCCCCAAAGAGACAGTCCTATACTCAGTTGGGTTGATGTGTCCCGCAGGCCAGTGAAGCTGTGGACCGCAGCTAGCCTCTGAAATGGCTCTTCTGAATTAAATGGGATGTATTTCTCCCCCAGATTCTGTGTGGGAGGCTTATACATTTGGTTTGGTAATGAGTTTGCTTTTTAAGCCAAAGAAGTGAAGAGAATAAAAGAAGAGAGAAGGCGTGAGAGGCAATCATAGAAACCTGGAGGCTCAGATTCTCCAAAATGAAAAAGGAGCCTGCATTTCTGCAAAAACAAGAAAGAAACAACTAACAATCTCAAAGCTCATTATGATTTAACTTTGAGATAGCGCAAAATGACAGTAATGTGAATACTGAAGCCTGTTTTAACTATAAGCAGGACAAAGGAATGGAAATGGAGTGTATTAGCAGCAGCATAAAGATAACCTCCTTGTTTACAGGCTGTGCATACATTAGTGCAGGAATGTACTGTTAAAAGCTGCTAAATCTCTCTAAAGTGGTCATTTCTCTTTCTTTGGCAAATGATTGAAAGATCTTCCTTGTGTATTTACTTGAACTAAATTCTTGGAACTTTTTAAGACACTGATTCTCTGTTGTTAGAATGTAAACTGTTGCTGATGGTGGCCACAGATAGGAAGAGGAACATTGCCTTGTGAAGCCCAAAAGGGTAAAGTATGAGCTCATCCAATTTTTTTTCTGAAAAAGAGCATTTGTTTTTGTGTCAGGGTATTGTAGAAGATTTAAAAATAGAAGAATCTCAGAGCCCTATTTTCCCATTGACTGATGTTGTCAGTTCCTTTGCATCTTTCATGTGTCTGTCATTACTATCATGATCACTATTATCATCTTTCTTTGACTTTTCCCATATGAGAAGTACAAATTATCCTTGGCATTATATCATGAGATAAAAATCCGAACGGAAATGCTAGGCATTGGTGTTTGGATTAATTGCATAAGTTAGGAACTTTATAATTTGATCTTGGGTATTGTGAGAAATCAGTGTCCATAATTATTTAACTTAACTTTTCCAATACACATCATCCTAAGAGGAGTTATGAGAACATCAATGGATTTGAAGAATTTTTAAAATTTCAAGCCAACTGAATTGGCTCACTAACATGCACTTCAAAATGATATCAAGAGGCAGCTGCACAATTGCAAAGCAGAGCAGCAGGTTTGTAAATGTCATTGTTAGCTACACTTGTTGAATTCATATGAGGGTATGGAGCCCTCGGTATAGGAAAATGCAAAAGAAAGAAGAGACTTTTTTTTACGCTTGAGGTCCTTACTCTGTCTTTTGTTATACAACTTTATATGTACCATAAAGCAGAAGACAGTATGAATCAGATGACCAGGGATCAGTGCCCCTCCCTGCCTCTTTATGACTTTGAGCAAGTCACTTAAATCCTTGTGGGTTGAAGTTTTTTCATTTGCAAAATGAGCAAGCTAGAAAAGATATTTTCTAATATTTCTTTCAGTTCTAAAAGTGTATGATTCTGAGTGAACACAAATTAACATGGTGTGAACAAGATGCTTTGTTCACTTTATTCAGCAACATTGAGAGCATTCTGGGAGCTAAGTACTCTAATGGGACTGTGGATGTAAAAGACAGGAACACTTGGTCCCACTTGCAAAGAGGCTCGTAGAGTGAGAAGCAAGACTGACTAACTAGCAATTTACAGTGCACTGTGCTTAGTGTGGGCTGACTAAATCCGTGGTGTTCAGAGGAGGACAGGGCTAGCTCTGGGGTCCAGCAGGCCAGCCATCCAGGTTGTGGTGGTGATATTTGTGATAGGCCCCAAAACACAAGCAAAAAATTCATCAGGGAGAGAAGAGGGGAGGATGGCCCCGGCAAAACGAGCAGCATTAACATGGCTCAGAAGTGCGAACAAACACCCTGTGTTTGAAGGGTTAACTCAAACATGGATATATCAGTAGTATAAAGTAATGGAGACAGGGCAATTGTTTGAGACCTGATTGTGAAGAGCCTCGAATATCCTGCTAAGAGCTTTTGACTTTATCTCAAAGGCACTAGGGAATCCTGAAGAATAGGACACATGATCAGTTTTCTTTCAGAAAATTCACTCAGGTGGCATTGTGAGTCTGAATAGAGGGAGGATGGAAGGGAGAGAAAGCTCTTAGGAGACTATTTTGATGGTCCATGGGAGGAACAGTGAGAGCCTTATTTGGGGCTGTGACAGTGGGAACAGGGAGGAAGGACACATTTGAGAGATGGCCTAGAGATGGAACCAACAGAGCCCACTTATTCCTTCATTCATCACTCAACAAATCTTTATTCAGTGCCCACTATGCACTAGCCAGTGTAAACCTGGCACTACATGAAGAGAATACAAACCCTGCTGAAATGCGGAGCGGGGAGTGGTCAGAGTGGGATGAGTGAAGTGGTGCTAGTTTGGGTGGGCTTCCTGGAGGAGGTGAAGTCTGACCCAAGTTTCCAAGGAAGGAAAAGAGACATGAATTTTTAGAAAGAGGCAGGGAACATTTTTATGCCTGGCCATAAAAAGGAAAGAATGAGGAGATGGCCAGAAGGTGTGGTTGGCTAGCAAAGAGAATCTTTTGCCAATCCAAAAATGGAGAGATAGGAGGGTGGAAAGACTGAACAGAAACACCTAAATTTGATGTGCTAAGCCAGGGGGAACTACTGTGGGTTTTTAGAAGGAGAGGGGTTGTGTAGTACAATAGAAAAAGACACTGAATGCTTGAAGATCTGGGTTATGCCACTAGCTAACTGGGTCAACATTCAAGTCACTTAATGTCTTCAGGGAAGGCAAATCCATATCCAGAGTAAGTGTTTATTCCACTAAAGACAAAAATGCTGCCCCTCCCATGATGGAAGCAGTTCAATGTAATCAACAGATTTGTGTAGTTTGGATGGAGCAAAATAGGTGCAGAGATGTGTATTGGTCAGGGTTCTCTAGAGAGACAGAACCAGTACAATATAATTTTATTAGGGGGAATTGGCTCACATAATCACAGAGGCAGACAGGCTGACTGCAAGCTGGAGAACCAGAGAAGCTGGTAGCATGGCTCAGTTCATGTCCAAAGCCTCAGAACCAGGGAAGCCAACAGTGTAGCCCCTAGTCAGGCCCAAGAGCCACTGGGAGGCTTCTGGTGCAAGTTCCAGAGTCCAAAACCTAAAGAACCTGGAGTCTGATGTCCAAAGGTAGGAGGAGGGAAAGCATCCTGCTCTGGAAGGGAGAGAAGGTTAGAGACAGCCAGCCCCCCTTCTTAGGCCTGTTTATTTCAGCTGAACCCCCAGCTAATTGGATGGTGCCCACCTACAGGAAGATCATCCTCTTTCAGTCTACTGACTCACATGTCCATCTCCTCTGGAAACACCCTCACAGACATGCCCAGAAACAATGCTTCACCAGCCATCTAGGCATCCCTCAATCCAGTCAAATTAACATAACACCTAAAATTAACCATCATAAGTCCACCCCTTGTCAACTTGGCACACATATGCATCTCCTTAAATGATAGTTAATATCCAAGTAAAGACAACAACAAGGTCATAATTCCACCTAACATAATACACTTATCCTTTGTATAGCCGAAAACACACAATCCCATCCCCAGAAGAGTCAGTAAAGTTCTTCAGTGATGTTTACTCTTCTCCTGATATCCTATAACTTAAATACTCAATGTAAAGTTAACAATACTTGAATATTGATATAAAGTCAATAAATCTTATGTTACATGACAAAGGAACAAGAAAGGAAAGAAAACAAAGATATTTGCTTAATATATGTGTATATATGCAAAAATTTACTCTTAACAAAGTAGGGAGGAAATACAATAATTACAATTCTTGTTTCTATAACTGGCCAGATGGTCATCACTGAAGCTATAACTACCTTCTTCTACTACCCATTCTGTATTCCCTTTGCTTTCAGCAAGTACCTCAGATAGCCATAGTTCTTAACCTGGTGGGGTGACCCAAAGCTTCATTCCTGAAGGGTCTGGGCCATTCATAGTTCTGCCTGGATTGGGTAGTTGTAGTTTTCCATTGACCTTAATCACAGATCATGGTAACACTAAGAGACACCTGAAGGGATCTTCTTTATTCCAGACATACTCTTCCTTACCTCCACTGTGAAGCAATAGTCCAATTTCTCCTTTGTAGTCCAGATCGATCACCCCAGTCAACACCATTATCTCCCTTCTTAGCCTGTTGACTCAGAGGCATGTAGAGTCCAAAGCAGCTGAGTGACAGTCTTAACTTTCAGTTCAATGGAATCATTGTCGTATCTCCTGGTAGAAGCATTCCTCCCTCCGGAACTAAGACCTCTAGCCCAGCAGAACCTAATATTGCAGGAATAGGAATCAAAAATTTTGGTAATGGGTCACTAGGGGTAATAGTGAGTGGTGCCACTTCCATTTGTACCCCTCGATTCCTGAACAAATGAATCCTGGCTATGTGAGAAACAGTACCACACATTGGATGCCAATTCAGAATACATGCAACCATCTGGAGAACCTTGCCCCAGCTCTACAAAATATTATCACCTGGCTGGTGCTGTAACTGCAACTTCAAAAGGCCATTCCAGTGTTCTATCAAGCCATTTATTTTAGGATGATGGGGAATATGGTAAGACCAGTGAATTCCATGAGTACGGGCTCATTGTCACAATTCTTTGGCTATAAAGTGAGTTCCTTGGTCAGAAGCAATGCTGTGTGGAATACTGTGATCGTGGATAAGGCATTCTATAAGTCCACAGATCGTACTTTTGCCAGAAGCATTGCATGCAGGGGAGGCAAATCCATATCTAGAGTAAGTGTCTATTTCACTAAAGACAAAATGTTGCCCCTTCCATGATGGAAGCAGTCCAGTGTAATCAACCTGCCTCTAGGTACCTGGATGATCACCCTGGGGAATGGTGCCATATTGGAGGCACAGTGTTGGTCTCTGTTCCTGGAAGATTGGGTACTCTGGTAGCTGTAGCCAGGTTGGCCTTGATGAGTAGGAGTCCATGTTGCTGAGCTCATGTATAGCCTCCATCCCTGCCACCATGGCTACTTTATTCTTGAGCCCATTGGGTGATGACATGTGTGGCTGGGGAAAGAGGCTGACTGGTGTCCACAGAACAGGTCATCCTATTCACTCTATTATTTAAATCCTCCTCTGCTGAGGTCACCTTTAGGTGAACATTCACATGGACATAAATATCTTCACATCTTTTGCCTACTCAGAGAGGTCTATTCACATACCTCTTCCCCAAATTTCTTTGTCACCAATTTTCCAGTCATGTTCCTTCAAAGTCTCTGACTATCCAACCAAATCATTAGCTACAGCCCATGAATCAGTATATAATTGCACATCTAGTCATTTTACCTTCCAAGCAAAGTGCACAACCAGGTGAACTGCCTGAAGATTTCCTTTACCACTGCCCTTTAGGGATGTCCCAGAAAGGAACTGTTGTGCTACAGCTGTCCACTTCTGGGTGGTGCCTACATATTGTGCAGAAGCATCTGTAAATCAGGCCTTGTAAACCAGGTCTTCTCTTCTTCTGTCAAAAGATCATAGAGAACTCCCTATCAGTCCGTAACTACAGGCTGGGAGAGAGAAGGCAGTGCAGCAGGAGTGGGGACCATGGGCATTTGGGCCACCTCTTCATGTAACTTACTTGTGCCTTCAGGACCTGCTTGAGCCCTACACCCATATACCACTTTCATTTGATGGTGGAGTGCTGCTGTGCGCACCCAACTTCATGGCTTAGGGGGGTCCGGTAACATCCAGTTCCTGATATGCAGCTCAGGTCACATGGTAACTTGGTAGCCCATGATCAAGCATTCAGTTTCTACTAAGGCCCAGTAACAGGCCAAGAGCTGTCTCTCAAAAGAAGAGTAGTTATCTGTGGATAATGGCAGGGCATTGCTCCAAAATCTTAAAGTATTCCACTGTGATTCATCTATAGGGGCCTGACAAAGCTCCAAACAGCATCCCTATCTTCCACTGACACCTTAAGTACCATTGGATCTGCTGGATCATATGGCCCAAGTGGCAGAGCAGCTTGCACGGCAGCCTGAACCTGTTGCAGAGCCTTCTCCTGTTGTGGGCTCTACTCAAAACTAGGTGTTTTGGGGTCATTTGGTGAATGGGCTAGAGTAACACACCCAAAGGAGGAATATATTGCCTCCAAAATCCGAATAGGCCCACTAGGCATCGTGCCTCTTTTTTGGTTGTAGGAGGGGCCAGATGCAACAACTTATGCTCTACCTTAGAAGGGATATCTTGACAGGCTCCACACCAACAGATCCCTAGAAATTTCACTGAGGTAAAAGGCCCCTGATTTTAGTTGGATTTATTTCCTACTCTCTGACATGTAAATGTCTTACCAATCAGTCCAGAGTGGTTGCTGGATGGTAGAAAAAAAAGGTATTGAGATGGGAACTGAGCTAAGAGACAACTGAAATAGTCCATTTGAAAATGCACATAAAGTGTATTTTCTACTGTACAAATCATTGGCCAGGCATTCTATAGAATGTGCAAACCATGGAACAGACATTACATAGACACTGGGAAAACAGGAATAAGAAGTGGCAGGGAGTGGAATCTCCAGCCTGCTGGGCACAGGGAGGCAGAGACATTGACCAGGAACAGCCTGGTACCTGCTTCTACTTTATGCCCTCCTATCTCACCTGACTTCTACCTTTGGATGCAGCCTTACCAATACTGAGTCTGGCTCAAGAACCACAAATATGATGCCTATCTGGAAGTATTGTCTATCAGGCACGATTGGATGCATATATTCTTGAATAGTGGTGCAAGTGCCAGGTATGAAAGGATTAGGCTTGGGCAGCATCACAACACCCAGCTTCTCTGGGTGCTCTCGTATGCTCTGCTTTTGCTACAGGTAGCTTCGCTGCTGCCTCCAACATTCTTGGTTAACTAAAACAGGCATGTAACCTTGCAGCTTAAGTGGATGTCACTTCTCCCTGCAAATTTAAACCTACTTGAATGCTTCATCAGTCTTTGCCCTCAATGGATTTACAGTTAAATGGGAAGATAGACATATAAACAAACAAATTACAATCTGACAAGTGGTCTTTGGTCCTGCAACTGGCAGAGTGGTACTAGGAACCAAAAATAAAATAATTCACTCTGCCGAGTTTGCCTGTATCCTAATTTAAGGGTCCTAACAGTTGAGTTTCTTTCTGTTTCTTTCTAAAACATTGCTCTGAGTCCTAACAAGTGGAGGTGCCCTGGTGGCCCAGGAAAGAATGTTTTCCCAGGGGTGGGGCAGGGGCTCAAGCCAAGGGAAAGGTGATTCTCCTTGAGCCCTACAAAAAGCAGCCCTGGATTTTCCTGCTTAGAGTTACACTGCCTAATCTGCCTGTGACCTCCCCATCTTCCTCTGTCCTGGCTCTTCTTGGATTGCTAATCTGAGGGAAGCTAATTGATGAAGATAACCTTTGTCTTCTGTAGATACTCATCCCGAGGTTTAGATATGAAAATTAAGGCAAGTCACTTACCTTTGGGATGTAATTCACTCATCAGTTAAAAAGGACTATTGTCCTTCTCCCTCAAAAAGCTAATATGAGGATGAAATAGCATTTGGGGAGACTTTTTTTTTTGCAAAATAGAGAATTACTAAATACACTGTACTATTTAATTATTAATTCTTTCTGTAGCTTCTTCTAGCCTCCAGTATCTACTAGACATTTTTAGTTTCATCACCTGTCTTAAAGTGTTCTCCTTAAATTCTTTCAATTTCAGTCAAGCTACTGAGGTGCAACCATAATTCATATTCTTCCGGAGGGACACCTGAAGTCAGCTTTCATTCCTAAGTATCCAAAGCCTGATTTTTTATTTCTTTTTAAAAGAGAGAAATGAAAGCCTTAATAGAAAGGTTGGCAACTGAATAAAAGACGGAACTTCTTTCAGGCTTTCCAAGAAGACAGAATGGAAATTTTGAAATAGAAATTACTTTTTAATGGTGCCTTGAAAAATGTGCCTTTCTTATCCTCTTCCTCAATATGGCCTATGTGAGCAATTAAATCATTGTGTATTTTTAAAATGAATAAAAGTAGAGATGTTTTAGGAGATGGAAGGAACTTAGAGATGCCCTAGTTTATCCACCTAGTTTCTGAAGTAGGGAAGTGGGATTTAGGATAGGTGAAGGATTTCCTCTTGATTTCCAGTTTTTCAGTGCTGAATCAAGACCAAACCAGGGTTCCTAACTCCCAGTCTAGGGATCTTACCATTAGGACAGAGGTAAGGCATCACTACAGGTAATACATTTTAGGCAGAGAATGGTATTCTATTCTAAGCCTAGTACCAGGCCTCAATGTCCAATCTGGTTGTAAGAGTGGCAGAAGCAGTAAAAGACCCCAGGGCAGGGATTTTCATCTATATGGTCAAAGGGCCTTTGGGCTGGAGATCATAAGCAACATTTCAGATGTTTACCCTGGATGTAAAACATCCTCTGTTTTGAATTTGAACTGCGCTTATTTTGCAGAGGAGGGGAAATTGCTTAGTTTTCTCTCTCCTAGCTCAGTATAGCTCTAGTTGTTCTAATCTTTCTGCTGTGGTTTAGGCCCCTCTCTTGCTCTGTCCCAGTAGGAAGTCTGGTGACCTTCCTGGAATGTCAGGTTATGGAGAATTAGAGTTCCTAGGAGGAAGGAGAACATCCTTCTAGTTAAATCCTGTTACAGCGAACCCCACCCACTGCCATGACTAAATTCCCTTGGTGTTAACCCAAATCAATCCCACTCAGGTTATGTAGGCCAATGCCTGCATCTTAGAAATAGTTGTTTCACATGATCTCACTGTGATGAACATTCTCTCTCCCTATCCAACATCTTTCTCATAGAAACGAGTTTCTAATAAGCCCAGGGTGAGCAGGGTCTACCAGGGGAGGAAGGGCCTGGCCCATTCATCTACCTCTGCCTCTCTGTCCCATACTTGGGTGATGCAGCCCAGGGCTCTCTGTCTTTTGCACCCACCATGAAGTGACTTACCCTGCTGCCTCCAAAGGCCTCTCCTCTTAGGGACTTTGTGGCCAGCAGGGTCTTTTCTGGAGCCTTGAAATTCTCACATCTGCCACAGTAAGGCAGCAGATTTTTAGGGGATAACATATGGTATACAAGTTTCAGGTAGGGTGGGGCAGTGAATCCCAGGCTGGGGGAATTGAAGGGTTAAGATGTTTTATGTATAGGATATCCTGGAAACACAGCACCATAGAGTCCTGAAGCAGGAAGGGGCTTAGGACTATCTACGTCAATGGAGATGAGTTTGGGTGTGAGACCCTTTGGGGTCTGGCTGCAGCACAGAATCAATTGGAAGGAAAGACTTGACAGAGAAAAACACATTTTTTCATGGAGAATCTAACAATGTGGATCTGGGGAAGAAGAAGGCAGGAGAAAAGAGGTGGGCTCTCTCTAGCCCTGAGGGTGAAGTGACTTAGCTAAGGACACTCAAGTAATCCTCTTTCCCGTACTACAAATCAAGTGGATCTGCTTTCCAGAGCAGCTGGTTTGGGGAGATGAGGGGAACTTATCTTCATTAAATGAGTCAGCAAGAAGCCGGATGTTTGCAGCTGGAGCTGGGCTGTGTGGTTCCTGCTACCTGCTGCTGCCATTTTGTTCCTGGGTTGACCATCTGACCTTTTGTCCACAAAATGAAGCAGTGAAACACTCCTGCCAACGAAGTAAGGGAAAGGGTTCTCCTCCCACTGTTCCATCATGAAAGTAGCATATTTGGTGACAGTTGTTGTTTGAAAGTGCGAATTAATCATACCATCTGCCCTCTGAATTCTGAACCAGTTGAGGACTAGGCATAGGAATCCAAAAGGGCTCAGTGCATTTACCTTGTTCAATCCCAGGAGAACATGGCTCAGACTCCAGGGCTACATGGACTTCATCATCTTCCCCATCTGACTCGAACTTAGGACCTCATCACAGGCAGGACAGATAGATTCCACAGGGGTGAAAGGTAGACTTTTATAGCATGGAAAAACCTGGAGTGTGGAGGAAACCACCTGAGAGTTATGGGCAGACCAGATCCAAAAGAGAGCCAGTGAAAGCCAGCCACATGCTCAGGATACTTCCCTGTATCAGCAGATGGGACACAGAGGGAATGGGGAAGATGGAGGGTGAGTGGGAGGACCCTGGTATATCAAGAGGGCACACGTTCTTATTTTAAGATCTGATGCAGGAACAGGGGAAGAAAATAGCTCCTCTACACCCACCCTCTCTTTCTCAGAGAAACCTACTTATCTCTGTATCTTCATCTACAGTCCTCACTGTTGCCCATGTTGAGGTTGTCTTCTGCTTGTTTGTGTTTCCTCCTAGCCCACACAGTGCTCAACACAAAGTAGGTTTCTTAGCAAATCCATGTTCAGACCCGGGCTACACTTAGGTGAAATGGCAAGTGGTTGTCCAAGGTTGGGTGCTTCCTCAGACAAGGGTCTGAGTGCCAGTAGTTCATTTGGGATATGATGCCAGGAAACACCAGTAGAAGAAGGGGGAAGTGAGACAGGGAAGGAAAAGCAGCCAGTAAAGGGTGTTATCAAGCAAGTCACTACTTAGGCAACTGGAACTTGTGCCCCTGGGGGAATGACTCTATGCCACTATAGAAACAATGTCTAAAGCCATCCCAGTTGGAGTGAAGGTTCTGGGGTGTTTGTTTACCACTGTTGTATCAGTCAAACAGTCTGAGGCTGCTTTTCTGTTAATAGTATTTCCAGCCTCCAGTGCACATGATATGGAATTTTTGCTTTATGGAGTAAAACTCAACCTAGTAGTTAGATGGGAGACGCTCACCAGCTCCCTGTGGTTTGTCTCCGTGATTTTTATTGCTTTTGCCGCAAGAGGTTTTATAGGCTCTACTCTCAAGTAGGACGTACGCAGCAGTCACCAACCCACCCTCCAGGGAGCTGTCAACCTCTGACATACACGAAGAAAACAAGAGCCCTTAACAGAGCTCCATAACCAACTCTATAACCAGACGAGGTCTTACAGAAACTGTCAAGAGAGAATGGCAGGTACTACAGTCCTTCCTAAGCTTCACAAAATGCCTCCTACTGCTGAGTTTCTGACCTCATTTCAGATATTTAGTAGCTGAGAGCAAATTGACTTCTGACAAGTTTTTTCCTCTCTGAGTGTGGGATGAACCTTGCCTGTTTTCTACTTGACCATTTGAAATCTGGCCTGGGTACCTGTACCGACCCTTGGGGCTGGCACCTGGAGACCACCGCTTCAGGCCACTCTCTGGTTCTCCCTGGGATGAAAAGGAAAGTGAATCATGAGTAAGTGATAGGTCCTGGGGCAGCTTCTTCTCAAATAGATGAGTCACCTGAGCTTCCTGGCTTCTGTCCTGCTCCCTGCTCTCAAGAATCTGTGTTCTGTACAGGCCTCTGAGATGCCCCTTCGCTGGTCTTAGGCATCTTCTCTGATACTTTGCAGTGCAGGGCCCACGGCATGATAACTTACCCTGCTGCTTGCCAGGGCCTCTTCTCTGATGGACTTGGAGGCCAGGGGGTTCTTTTCCTGGTGCCTGGAGGGTCTCACCTCTGCAGAGCTGAGGCAGTGGATTTCAAGGGATCATTTGCAAATTCTGCTAAACTTAGAGACAACGTTATATGAAAAGCATTTTTCAGGCTATAGTTCAAGCATTTTTAAAGGAAGACCTCTCCATTAGTTTTCCTATTACTTGATACAGGTGAAATAGTTTTGGGGGTACAAATTTCAGTCTACATAATTCAGGTATGCAAAAGTAGAACTTTATTTCTCTTTAACTGAATTTAACACTTGGTCAAATTGTGTAACCAAAAAGATATGTTGGATTCCTAACCCCCAACACCTCAGAATATGATCTTATCTGGAGATAGGGTCTTTATGGAGGTAATCAAGTTAAAATGAGACATTATGGTAGGCCCTACTTCAGTATGACTGGTGTCTTTACAAAAAGGAGAAATTTGGACACAGACCTGCACCCAGGGAGAACTTCATGCCACGTTGAAGGCAGGGATCAAGGTGATGCTTCTATAAGCCAAATAATGCCAAAGATTGCCACTGAACCACCGGAAGCTAACAGTGGAGGCCTGGAACAGATTCTCCTCCTCTGCACTCAGAGGGAACCAACACTGTTGATACCTTGATCTCTGGATTATAGTCTCTAGAACTTTAAGATAATAATTTCTGTTGTTTAAGCCACCCAGTCTGTGGTGCTTTGTTATGGCAGCCTTAGCAAGCTAATACAACACTTAATTCTTCTTTTTCATTGATGGTGATGAACTTGATCTTGCCAATTCAAAGCAAATTTGGGATTCTTCATTGAACTCAGTCTCTTTTGAATAATACTCAGGCAGTTCAGACTTTCTCTCCTTCTCTTCCCTCCTGTCCTTTTCTCCAGATTGTGGCCCTAGGCAGAGGTATCTGTCCTCTTTGAATCCTGCTGCCATGTCTCTATTTCTCTTTGTTGTGTTAGCTCTAAACACTCTGTGTCTATTACTGAAGTGTCCACTCTTCACATGTCCCCCAGCTTTAGGTTACACTGGGTCCAACCAATTTACTCAGCGTCAACACCCTCATCTTAGCAATGAGTCTTCTCCAGGTCTTTCAGCTCATTCTCAGCCCCATCTACACCTGTCTTGAGTGATATGGTGGATGGGGGCGGGATTATGCAAGGGTCGGGGAACCTTTTAGATGTTGTCCTGAGTCTGTCTCTGGGGCCACAGACTACCAGGGCAGGGAGGTGGTAGTCCTAGCACATATCTTAGCCACGCCAGACCTATTTCACCATGACTTTACCTCTCCTCTGGCTACCCATGTGTTAAGGGACTCTCTGTGATGCCAAGATGTATGAAGTCTGAGGCATCACTGTAACAATTGGAAACTGGAAACATTCTGAAAGCTCATCAGTGGATGAATAATTAAATAAGTGAAAGAGTATCCATATTATGGAATGCCATGCATCCGTTAAAATGTGTGAGGGAGCTCTTTTTATCCTGACAGGGAAAGAGCTCCAAGACATACTAAGTTCTGCAACAACATGGATGGTATAATTCCATTTTTGTAAAAACAAAACTGTATATGTGTATACGGATGCAAAAGCACGAAAATCCTGGGCATATGTCTAAATTAACAGTGCTACCAACAGGGAACACGTGGATTGGGAGAGAGAGGCAGGTATGTGAAAGGAAATCTTCCCTTTTTTCTCAAAATCCTTTTGTGTTATATAAAATATTAACTGGCCTGTGTTAATGAATTATGAAATTTTAACAAGTAAAAAAAGCAACACGCATCAAATAGCATAAATCATACTGAGAATGGCCTGCCTATCCCCTTTCTCAGTACCTCTAAAGTAACCTGTTCACTCTCTTTATTAAGTTTGAAAAAGATCAGGTATACTTGTGGGCTTTCATGGAATTCTCTTTTTCACTGAGATATTGTTAGTGCAAAACTTTAATGAATAAATAAAGGACCAGAAAATACAGCTCCCAATTGCCCTCCAGACCGCAGCCTCTGTTGTCACTGAGGCCTTTGGCAATCCAAAAGGAATAAAGTTGAATCAAGTAACAAGGGGAAATCAATACCTTATTCATGTTAAACCTGCCCTAATGCCCTCCATTATGTGACTTGCCATGCAGAGAATCGATCCATTTCTCTTCTGGTGGAACACGGGGGCTCTAAAATTTTCATTTATATATATTAATTTTTAGGAAGAGAACTTCACTTCATGGAGCTATTTCCTCTCTCTGTAAAACTGATGGATTAATAGCACAGTTTCAGAGCCCCTTATGTTGGAGCTCCAGTTCTGCATACTAAGTAAATATTCTAAGAAATGGTTCTTGGGTCAGGACAAGGATAATAACAGTCATTAATAACCATCACTCATTACAAGGTCCTTCATTCTTTGAGCTCTTCTAATCTACTGTTTATAAATGCTTTTTAATGTGCCACATGCACTCCCCCACCCCTCCCAAACAGACACTCACTTGGAGAGAGGTTAATTGCTGCTGCCTTTATGAGCGCTGACCTGTGCAGACAGCATTCTCGGATCACTTCTCCCACCTCTGAGGTAGAGGTTAATGGTCACTGTGCAAGACTGCTTGGGACAGGGATTGGAAGAATCTAATTACTGGCTCTTGTGGGTGGACCCATGAGTGTGTGTTTATGAACAGTTTGGGCTGAAGTAATCTCCAAGTCTTCGTGCTAACTACCTTCTGGAAGCTATTGTTCTTTCAAAGACCCTAAGGAAATTATATCTTTATTGTGAGTCTAAAATGTCCCCTATTAACTCTCTCTGTTGCCTTTACCTGATTTGTATTGCTTCAAATCTGCTTGATCCAGATGCAGTCAAATTACTTCCTCATTTTGTCCAAGAGAACCTAGATTATTTCTGTTTGTGTAACCACTATCCTCAGTGTGGGTCCCTGTCCTCATTTTCTCCCTGCCTCCCCTCCTCAGCAGCCCCCTCCTCAACTGATAAATTCCCCATGGGTTCAAGAGCACAATTCTTTCTAAACAAGTTGCAGCCAATTTCCCGTTTTGTGCCTTTTTTTTTTTTAAATTTCAGCATATTATGGGGGTACAGATGTTTAGGTTACATAAAAATGTAGAACGCTTCACGAATTTGTGTGCCATCCTTGCGCAGGGGCCATGCTAATCCTCTCTGTATCGTTCCAATTTTTAGTGTATGTGCTGCCGAAGCGAGCACTGTTTTCTGCTTTTCGAAGATGTGACTGGACACCTTAAAACACAGATTCTTGCATCTTTATTGTCTTGAGTCTTTTAGTAGGTGACTAAGTCATTAGAAGCAAGAAAGAACAAGCAAAATTGGTGGTGAACGTTGTGAGTATAGTTGAAACTTCAAACAGTATTTGCGAGCTATCGTTAATGTGATTTTTCCCTCTGATTTATGTATGCGTGATTCAGTAATGTATATCAACATTTATTTTGTCAGTGGGCCACATTCTTTATTCTCTGAAACTCCTGGAAAACAACATTGCTCTGTTCTTAACAAGCCGGTGAATATTCTGCATATATACACATCCCCCTGCCGTGAATTTTTGAGGCAGACATTTTTTTCTGTGAGGGTAGGAGCTAAAATTTAAAAGCACCTCACCTGACAAATGATTAGGGAATTATTCTTCTTAAACCAAATGCCAGAACAAATCACCTCCCTAAAGTGATGTGAGATCTCCTCAAGCTGCGCTTGGTAATATTAATAAATGAAAAGACGCCTCTGCCCACAGCTTGCCATTTCTGCGTCCCCGACCCTGCAGGCAGCAAAGACTGGAAGCTTTGGGGCTCCTTTAGGAGGTTTAAGCCTGTCATCTAGCGGTACTCGGTAGAATTACACAAATACTTCGTGAAGTTTAAAAATAGCATCTGTTGGAATTTACCAAAGGTGTCACTAGCATGTACTCACAAATGGCATCTGAATTTGGGCTGTGCTTATTCTCTGATAGGTAGCAAGAGCTCTAAAGCTTGAAAATGACCACCAGGGCATCTTTGACATCTTGCCTTCAGAAAGCAAGTGAGAAGGCGGATGCGGGGGTGGGAACTCTATCGTACTTTCAGGTTCTTCCTATAGAATCTGTAAAGCTGAAAAGTGGGACCATCTGGGATGCCAGTGACTGCAGCCACCTTCAGTTCTAGACAAATGGGTAATTTCTTAAGTAGAAAAACTTCAGGCTTGTTAGCTCAAGTGTCGTTTGCAGATACACCTGGAAAGATCATAGCAGGTGGTGCAGTAGAGCACCCAATTTAAGGGCTGATCCATCCACTGGGTGCTCAGCAAATGAAAATTAATGATGCCTGCTAGTAGTTGGGGGATTTTCCTTTAACCTGGACAAATGGGAATTTAAGAAAAAGAGAATGTCTTCAAGCTGTTTCTTCTGTCTTATGCTTTGTAAAGATTAGAGAACATCTGGAGGGTTTGCTTTTGAAAAACTATTGGTTAGATTTCAATGATTTTCCCACATCCTGCTCCTGCTTTCTACAGGTTCTAGGAGTTGTTAAATGACAGAGGAAGGTTGTTGCTATATATTTCAATCTATCTGGAGGTCAGAACATGAGAAAAAGAGGGGGAAATTAGGCTTATTGAGATACCAAGCTCACTTAAGAAGTAAGAGCAAGTTTGAAGGGGCTGAGTAATTTACACAGTTTCAGACACAGCTGTGTAATTCTTTTCAGTTTTCCTATCTGTGAGCTGGAAATAAAGGGAATGATCAAATTTACCAACTGATTATCTTCAAGGTTGTTAATACAATGGGACAACGTCTAAGGATGTTAGTGTAGCAGGATATATATACTCTATCATAAAGGGTGTGCCGACAGATTAAATTTGATGGGTTCCCCCCCCTCTTTTGTTTTTTAGTGTCGTTTGATTCACAGTCAGGTTGGGAACAGAAAATCACCTTGAAGTAAATGCTCCTTGTTCTTCAAAGAATGCTGGAGTAGGCTCCCTTGGTTATGTAAAGATAAGTAGGCCACCTGGTCCCAGGAGAAGGGTATATAAGACATCCTGTTCCTTGAGTACTTTAGAAAAGGTTGTCTCTTATCTCTTGGGAGGAATTAGTGGTACTAGCAGCGGTGAGGGCTGGCTATGTGTTGAACATAGTTGTGTGGTCAAGTAAGATGAAAATTAATTAAATGCTTTTTGGATTTAGTTGATCACTCCCTGTTTTCAAAACACTTGTCTTACTTTGACTTTCGTGCCCAAACATTCCTGCTTCTTGCCCTGCTCCACTGCCACTTTTGCCTCATCTCCTCTGCGAGATCATGCTCTTCTGACAATTCTGTTGGCCGTCTGCGAGGGCTTGGTCCCGCTGAAATATAATTTTCAAAAAGGTAAAATCAAGGCCATGACACATGTAAGTATACTCAAGTAAGTATACTCAGGAATGCTGAGATGAATTTGCTAATAGATGCAAAGTGGTTAATATCTTATAGAACAATAAAATGTAATGCTTGGGGGCATCTCTTTTACAGTGCAAAAATCAATTGTATCTCTATGGGGATAAAATTTATTCATGGTGCTATGGATAACAATCATATGCATTACCATCAATTTTTTACAAATTAACTTTTACCCCTTGAGAGTTGTAAAATAGTCTACTAATAGGAAGACAATCAATGGTGCACAGCTCTATAGAGTCAGATAATTCCTGGAGGGTCCAGTAGACAGTGCCCAGAACTCTCAGTAGTCTCTATTGCTCATTCCAAGATTTTGACAATTTTTCCTGATAGTCCTAAGCTACTATCTAACCATTCTATACTCTTTCTGGGCAATCTCACCTAAGCCATAGTTTCAATTACCTCCAATAACAGCTGACTCTTAAGTTTATATCTTCTACCTAGTTCTCTCAATTCCAAACTATACATCCATATGCTTACCTGACAACTCCTCTTAGATGTTTTTGAGGCTAAGAGAGAGAGGATAATTTGTTCAAGGTCATTTAGCTTGTTAGAAGAGGAGCAGAGGTTTGAACTCAGCACTATCTGATTTCAGAACTAGAGCCAAAAGCCTGCAACATTAATAGGAGGTGGTTTTGGAGGTGCCCAAACTTACGTGGCTGGAACCTATGTGGTAGATCCCTTCTCTTTCTGTCTATAGTGGGAGGGGGAGACTGGAGGTATGGACCTCACCATCTTTCTAGCTGAGCTACAGATAAGAGCCTGTGCTACTATCTGCCCAAGGTGAGTACTGCTCCACCCTATTGTAAGGCAGGAGGAGGTGATAACCCTTTTCTGCAGTTGGGGCTTGAGAGACTGGGGATCCTGGTGTTGCACCCTTGACCTAGCTAACTCCTCTTTTTTTTCTGTACAAGGAGAGAGGCCTCTAGCCTGGGGTTTGGGTGGTAGTGGAGTGGGGATAGGTGGGTTTTTCCCATGAGGATGCTTCTCAGGTCTTCTGAGGGTTTTCCACATCTACCTCTGCCCTGCTGACCATGGTTCTTGCTATCCTCACCCCTTAACTTGTCTTTCCTTCAGTGTCCACACATTCCAGAAAAATGAAGTCTGAAACCCCATCAGCCCCTGACTATTCTCATAAATTTAGCAGCAAATTTTGACCTAGGCAGGTGCTTATTTCTTCCTCTATGGACTATTTTTCTTCTCTTTCTGGCTTCCCAGATCTGAACACAAAGAGTGTTCAATCAGTGGGTGATCAGAAGAAAACAAATGACAAAGAGGTGAGGATAGCCAATAAGCAAAACTCTTCCTCAATGGAGAAGAGATTGCTATAGAAAAAGTCCATTTCTGCCTGGTAGAAAGTATGTGGGAAATATTCTTGAGCAGGGGAAACTCTGCTGCCAGCCAACTCTAACCACTTGCCTGGTGCTTCATCCTCTTTTCTGCCATGGAGTCAGCACCTATGCAATCCCTGTGTTGGCAAAGACCATCTCAGTGGGGACTTATTTACCTTACTGGAAGGGCAAATGGAGGTCAAGTTGCTTGGCCTTAGTGTCTACACAGAAACCAGAGAAAATGCATCTTTTAGAGCATGGTATTCCCTAACATGTAAACATGCTTAACAGTGTCTGGATAATCAGTTCTAGTGAAAAGAGAACCGCAGACTAGAGGGTTTAGGGATAGAAATGGGAGGGATACTTATTTTGCTTCCATTTGCTTGAGTTACCAACCTCATCACAGAAATGAGCTCTGCCCAGTCTCATCAGGGTAATTGTGTGGGCTGCGGCATCCTTGAATCAAGTCCCAACTCAGCTGCTGTAGGGCAGTGGGGAGGGGGCGAAAAGGAGCAGCCCTTGCCCAGGTAATTCCTCTTCCCTGACCTCGTGGCCTGCCCAGGGCTATGTACCCCTGCTCACTTTACTGGAATAACTCCTACCCAGGGCTGGCTCTCAGGCCTGAGTACACTCTCAGCCTGTTCTTTCTGAGCATATTCCTAGTGTTAATGAGATTGATGGATTTTCTGCAGTAAGAAAATCCTACACACATTTCCTTTGAACTCCTGCACTCTGAAAGAAAAAAAAAATCTGCCCATAGCACGTCTTTTTGGAAGTTCTTTTCCTTTTCTTTTTGATCAGAACTATCTAAAATATTTTCTAGCTTTGATGGCATTTGGTATAGCACTTCAAATATGAATGCCTTAGAAACTGCTTATAGTTCTCTTGAATTGAAAAAAAAATTATTATTATTATTATTATTATTTTTTTAGGATCTCTGCCTAGGGATGAGATGAATTCATCCCCTTCTGTCTTCCTCCCTTTCCAGGATCACTTTCCTCTGGTTGTATTTTGTGAAAAGGGAGCTTTGTAAAATATTATTAGCCAGGCACAGCTACTGAGACAGGAGCATCATTTGAGCCCAGGAGTTTGAGGCTGTCCTGTGCTATGATTGCATCTGACAATAGCCACCGTACTCCAGCCTGGACAACAGAGTGAGATCCCATCTCTAAAAAAATTGTTATTAAATTGAGGTATAATTCACATATAAAATTTATACCTTTAAGTGTACAATTAAGTAGTTTTTAGTATATTCACAAAGTTGGACATCCATCACCATGATCTAATTCCAGAACATTTTCATCACCCACAAAAAAATCATATATCCATTAACAGTCACTCCCAATTCCCCCTTTCCCCCAGCCTCTGACAACCACCATTGTACTTTCTGTCTCTATAGGTTTGCCTATTCTAGACATTTTACTTACATGGGATCATACAGTATGTGGCCTTTTATGTCTGGCTTCTTTCACTTAGCATAATGTTTTCAAGGTTCATCATATCATAGTATGTATCAGTGCTTTATTCTTTTTCATTGATGAATAATATGTCATTGTATGGATATACTATATTTGTTTACCTACTCATTAGCTAATGAGCGTTTGAGGTGCTTCAACTTTTTGGCTATTATAAAAAATGTTGCTGTGAACATTTGTGTACAAATTTTTGTGTTGACATATGTTTTTGCTTCTCTTGGGTATATATCTAGGAGTGGAATTGCTGGATTATATGGTAATTCTGCAGTTAACTTTTTGAGGAACCGTCGAACTGTTTTTCAAAGTGGCTGCAACATTTTACATTCCCATGATGAATGTATGAGGGTTCCAATTTCTCTACATCCTCCCAAACACTTATTATTGTCCATCTATTTGATTTTAGCTATCCTACTGGGTGTAAATATATATCATTAATATATCATTGTGATTTGGGATTTTTTTGTAGTAAAAATATGTCACATGAGATCTACTCTCTTAAGAAATTTTTAAGTGTATAGTATAGTGTTATTAATTAGAAGCACAATATTGTACAGCAGATCTCTAGAACTTTTTCATCTGGCATGAGTGAAACTCTATACCCATCAAACAGCAACTCCCCATTTCTCCCTCCCTCCTGACTACTTTAGATACTTCATATAAGTAAAATCATGCAGAATTTGTCATCCTGTGACTGACTTATTTCACTTAGCATAATGTTCTCAAAGTTCATCAGTGTTGTAGAATATGACAGGATTTTATTCTTTCTTATGGCTGAATAATATTCCATTGTATGTTTATAACACACTTTCTTTATTCATTCATCCACTAAGGACATTTATGCTGTTTCTACCTCTTGGCTATTGTGAATATTACCGCAGTGAACATGGAAATTCAAATATTTCTTCAGGATCCTGATTTTAGTTCTTTTGAAATAAATATCCAGAAGTGGAATAGGTGGATTATATGGTAGTTCTATTTTTAATTTTTTGAGGAACCTCCATACTGTTTGCCATAGTGGTTGCACCATTTTACATTCTGACCGGCAATTCACAAGGCTTCCAATTTCTCCACATCTTCACCAATACTTGTTGATTTCTGGTTTTTTGATGATGGCCATCCTACCAGGTGTGACGCGATACTGCATTGTGCTTTTGATTTGCCTTTCCCTGATGATTAGTTATTTTAAGCATCTTTTTTATATACTTTTTGGCCATTCATATGTCTTCTTTGGAAAAATGTCTATTTAAGTCCTTTACCCATTTATTTAATTGGGTTCTTTTTTAATGCTGAGTAGTAGTTATGTGTGTGTATATATATATATATTGTGTGTGTGTGTGTGTGTGTGTGTGTGTATTCCTTGACTTATGGTAGGATTATGTCCCAATAAACTCATCATGAATTGAAAATATTAATATCATGTCAAAATGCATTTAATGCACCTAACCTACAAATCATCATACCTTATCCTAGCTTACCTTAAACATGCTCAGAAAACTTATGTTAGCTTACAGTTAGGCAAAATCATCTAACATAAAGACTATTTTAAATGAAGTGTTGAATAACTCATGTAATTGAATACTGTACTGAAAGTGAAAAACAGAATGGTTGTATGGGTACTTGAAGTACTGTTTCTACTGAATGCTTATTGCTTTTGCACCATCGTTAAGTAAAAAAAAATCATAAGTTGAACTACCATAAGTTGGGAACCATCTGTGTGTGTATGTGTGTGTATATATTTAAATTGACAGATTAAATTGTGTATATTTACCATATACAACATGATGTTTTGAAGTATATATACACATTGTGAAATGACTAAATCTAGCTAATTAACATATACATTATCTCAAATAGTTGTCAATTTTGTAGCTAGAACACTTTATATTCAATCTCTTAGCATTTTTCAAGAATACAATTTATTGTTAACTATAGTCACCATATTGTACAGTAGATCTCTTGAACTTAATCCTTTTTAATTAAAATTGTCTGTGCTTTGACCCAGGTCTCCCCAAATCCCACCCCCAATCATACCAGCCCCTGGTAATCACCATTCCACTCTCTACTTCTATGAGATCAACTTTTTTAGAGTCCGTGTATGAGGGAGATCATGCAGTATTTGGCTCTCTGTGCCTGGCTTATTTCACTTCAACATAACGTCCTCCAGGTTCATCCATGTTGTCACAAAAGACAGGATTTCCTTCTTTTTTTATGGCTGAATGGTATTCCATTGTGTATATATACCACATTTTCTTTGTCCAGCCATCAGTGAACACTTAGGTTGATTCCATAATTACTTCCTTTCTTCTACTAACTTTGGACTTAGATTGTTCTTGTTTTTTCTAGTTCCTTCAGGTATAACATTTGGTTATTTATTTGAGATCTATCTTCTTTTTTGATGTAGGTGTTTATTGCTGTAAACTTCCCTCTTAGAATTGCTTTTACTGTATCCCATGGGTTTTAATAGGTGGTGTTTCCATTTTCATTTGTGTCAAGAATTTTTAATTTCCCTTTTAATTTCTTAATTGACCCATTAGTTTTTTAGGAGCATGCTGTTTAATTTCCATATATTTGTGAATTTGCCTAAGTTCTTCCTGTTATTGATTTCTAATTTAATACCATTGTGGTCAGAAAAAATACTTGATATGATTTCAATCTTCTTAATTTTGTTAAGACTTATTTTGTAGCCTGACATGTGATCTATTCTGGAGAATGTTCTATGTGCAGTTGAGAGGAATGTATATTCTGCCATGTTGAATGGGATGTTCCAAATATATCTGTTAAGTCCATTTGATCTAAAATGTAGTTTAAGTCTAATGTTTCCATATTAATTTTCAGTGTGGATGATGTCTGTTGCTAAAAGTGGAGTGTCAAAATCTCCTGTTGCTATTGTATTGCAGTCTATTTCTCCCTTCAGATCTATTAATATTTGCTTTATATATTTAGGTGCTCAAATTTGGAGGGCATATATATTTATAATTGTCATATCCTTTTGTTTAATTGACCCCTTTATCATTACATAATGACCTTTGTCTCTTTTTACAGTTTTTGATTCAAAGTCCATTTTCTCTAATATAAGTATGTTTACTCTTGCTTTCTTTTAGTTTCTGTTTACATGGAATATCTTTTTCCATCCTTTCACTTTCAGTATGTGTATCCTTACAGGTGAAGTGAGTCTCTTGTATGCAGCATGTAATTAGGGTTTTGTTTTTTTTAATCCATTCAGCCAGTCTGTATCTTTTGATTTCAGAATTTAATCCATTTACATTCAAAGTACTTATTGATAGGTAAGAACTTACTACAGCCATTTTGTTCATTGTTTTCTAGTTGTTGTGTACATTCTTTATTTCTTTCTTCCTATCTTGCTATCTTCTTTTGTGGCTAAGTGATTTTCTCTAGAGGTATGTTTTTATTCCTTGATTTTTATTTTTTCTGTATTTACTGTATGTTTTTGCTTTGTGGTTAACATGAGGCTTACAAAAAATATTTAATAGTTACAATAGGTTATTTTAAACTCTCAACTTTGATCACAAAAAACCCTCTTATGCTTTTACTCCACCTCCCCCACCACCTTTTGAATTTTGGCGTCATAATTTTCATCTTTTTATTAATATATTGCATGTCCTCTCACAAATGATTATACCTATTATTGTTTTTAATATTTTTATCTTTTAACTTTTATGCTAAAGATATAAATGACTTACATGCCACTATTACTGTATGAGTATTCTGAATTTTACTAAGTACTGACTTTTACCCATGAGTTTTATACTTTCAGATGTTTTCATGTTACTCATTAGTGTCTTTTTCTTTCAGTTTGAAGAATTTCATTTATCATTCCTCA